>JAFFST010049588.1:0-30624 GCA_022414735.1 Noturus placidus
GAGTGCGTGTGTGTGTGTTGGAGTGCGTGTGTGTGTGTGTTGGAGTGCGTGTGTGTGTGTGTTGGAGTGCGTGTGTGTGTGTGTGTTGGAGTGCGTGTGTGTTGGAGTGCGTGCGTGTTGGAGTGCGTGCGTGTTGGAGTGCGTGCGTGTTGGAGTGCGTGTGTGTTGGAGTGTGTGTTGGAGTGTGTGTGTGTGTTGGAGTGCGTGCGTGTGTGTGTGTTGGAGTGCGTGTGCGTCTTGGAGTGCGTGCGTGTGTGTGTTGGAGTGCGTCTTGGAGTGCGTGCGTGTGTGTGTTGGAGTGCGTCTTGGAGTGCGTGTGTGTGTGTTGGAGTGTGTGTTGGAGTGCGCGTGTGCGTGTGTTGGAGTGCGTGTGTTGGAGTGCGTGTGTTGGAGTGCGTGTGGGAGTGCGTGCGTGTGTGTGTGCGTGTTGGAGTGTGTGTGTGTGTGCGTGTTGGAGTGCGTGCGTGTGTGTGTTGGAGTGCGTGCGTGCTGGAGTGCGTGCGTGCTGGAGTGCGTGCGTGTGTGTGTGTGTTGGAGTGTGTGTGTGTGTGTTGGAGTGCGTGTGTGTGTGTTGGAGTGCGTGTTGGAGTGCGCGTGCGCGTGTGTTGGAGTGCGTGTGTTGGAGTGCGTGTGTTGGAGTGCGTGTGTTGGAGTGCGTGTGTTGGAGTGCGTGTGTTGGAGTGCGTGTGTTGGAGTGCGTGCGTGTTGGAGTGCGTGCGTGTTGGAGTGCGTGTGTGTTGGAGTGTGTGTTGGAGTGTGTGTGTGTGTTGGAGTGCGTGCGTGTGTGTGTGTTGGAGTGCGTGTGCGTTGGAGTGCGTGCGTGTGTGTGTTGAAGTGCGTGTTGGAGTGCGTGCGTGTGTGTGTTGGAGTGCGTCTTGGAGTGCGTGCGTGTGTGTGTGTTGGAGTGCGTGTGTGTGTGTTGGAGTGCGTGTTGGAGTGCGTGTTGGAGTGCGTGTTGGAGTGCGTGTGTGTGTGTTGGAGTGCGCGTGTGTGTGCGTGTTGGAGTGCGTGTGTGTTGGAGTGCGTCTTGGAGTGCGTGCGTGTGTGTGTTGGAGTGCGTCTTGGAGTGCGTGTGTGTGTGTTGGAGTGTGTGTGTGTGTGTGTTTGAGTGCGTGTGTGTGTGTGTTGGAGTGCGTGTGTGTGTGTGTGTTGGAGTGCGTGCGTGTGCGTCTTGGAGTGCGTGCGTGTGTGTGTTGGAGTGCGTCCTGGAGTGCGTGCGTGCGTGTTGGAGTGCGTGCGTGCGTGTTGGAGTGCGTGCGTGCGTGTTGGAGTGCGTGCGTGCGTGCTGGAGTGCGTGCGTGCGTGCTGGAGTGCGTGCGTGCTGGAGTGCGTGCGTGCTGGAGTGCGTGCTGGAGTGCGTGTTGGAGTGCGCGTGTGTTGGAGTGCGTGTGTTGGAGTGCGTGTTGGAGTGCGTGTGTGTGTGTGTTGGAGTGCGTGCGTGTGTGTGTGTGGGTGTGTGTGTTGGAGTGCGTGTGTGTGTGTTGGAGTGCGTGTGTGTGTGTGTTGGAGTGCGTGTGTGTGTGTTGGAGTGCGTGTGTGTGTTGGAGTGCGCGCGTGTTGGAGTGCGCGCGTGTTGGAGTGCGCGCGTGTTGGAGTGCGCGCGTGTTGGAGTGCGCGCGTGTTGGAGTGCGCGCGTGTTGGAGTGCGTGTGTGTGGCTGAGTGCGTGTGTGTTGGAGTGCGTGTGTGTTGGAGTGCGTGCGTGCGTGTGTTGGAGTGCGTGTGTGTGTGTGTTGGAGTGCGTGCGTGTGTGTGTTGGAGTGCGTGTGTGTGTTGGAGTGCGCGCGCGTGTTGGAGTGCGCGCGCGTGTTGGAGTGCGCGTTGGAGTGCGCGTGTTGGAGTGTGTGTGTGTGTGTGTTGGAGTGCGTGTGTGTGTTGGAGTGCGTGTGTGTGTTGGAGTGCGTGTGTGTGTTGGAGTGCGTGTGTGTGTTGGAGTGCGCGCGTGTTGGAGTGCGCGCGCGTGTTGGAGTGCGCGCGCGTGTTGGAGTGCGCGCGCGTGTTGGAGTGCGCGCGCGTGTGTGTTGGAGTGTGTTGGAGTGCGTGTGTGTGTGTGTTGGAGTCCGTGTGTGTGTGTTGGAGTCCGTGTGTGTGTGTTGGAGTGCGTGTTGGAGTGCGTGTTGGAGTGCGTGTTGGAGTGCGTGCGTGTGTGTGTGTTGGAGTGCGTGTTGGAGTGCGCGTGTGCGTCGTGTTGGAGTGCGTGTGTGTGTGTGTTGGAGTGCGTGTGTGTGTGTTGGAGTGCGTGTGTGTGTTGGAGTGCGTGCGTGTTGTGTGTGTGTGTGTGTGTGTGTGTTGGAGTGCGTGTGTGTGTGCGTGTTGGAGTGCGTGTGTGTGTGTGTTGGAGTGTGTGTGTGTGTGTTGGAGTGCGTGTGTGTGTTGGAGTGCGTGTGTGTGTTGGAGTGCGTGTGTGTGTTGGAGTGCGCGCGTGTTGGAGTGCGCGCGTGTTGGAGTGCGCGCGTGTTGGAGTGCGTGTGTGTGTGTGTTGGAGTCCGTGCGTGTGCGTGTTGGAGTGCGTGTGCGTGTTGGTGTGCGTGTTGGTGTGCGTGTTGGAGTGCGTGTGTGCGTGCGTGTGCGGCTGTGTGTAAAGGTGACTCTTTCTATGATTCAATCGGTGTTCTCTACAGTTGTCTGATCTCACGAAACGATCGTAATCTGATGTTAAACTTTAGCGCTGCATGTCGTCAGCAGTGTGGAATTATCACGAGGTCTCAAAAAGCAAGGCAACATCTGTGGTATTACTTTATCTGGGGAAAAGAGGTTAACAGTGACCGTAAACAGAAAGCTTACATATTGCTTATATAAAGCTTGAACGATCGGGATCAGCCGCTCATGATGACAAGACATCGGTCTCGGCTGCTTCTGATTGGAGCACCAATATTCATCCTATGGATGATTTGTTAAAATGCTTAAGATATAAAGAATAATGCAAATTTATTTCATATCATTAAAACATTTGATGCATGTTATTTCTCTCTTTAGTAATTTTCGGTCATTATGGACGACCTTCACCAGGAGCCGGCCTGCAGCACAGGCAATGGGCTCAGGATGTCCGTTCTCCAGAGGAACTTGTCTTCCATATTAACAAACCTGTGTCACAATTCTAAAGTTTGTATCGCTGATGAGACATTACCCAATGTGTCAGGATTTTTTGATGAGACAATGGATCCTTTGATGTCAAATGGACCCGATTTGCCTAATCAGGTACAGTTAACGGCAAAAACTCAGGATGCTGGAAGTCAAACAAAAGCTACATGCAACAGCATACTAGTAGATAATTTAATAGATTTCACCATGTCCAATACATCTGCACAGGATGAAGACATTACTGAGACTGTAACTGAGTACAATCCAAAGCAAGATATGCCTGATATCTGCTGTCATTCCCTGAATTCCACAAGTTTTACAGAAAAATGGGACTTTGGGGTTGAATCAACGAACAGTGTTCTTGATATGACTAAAGACCTTAAAGAGAATTTTTCTGGATTGAATTTTGAAAAGTCAGAAGAACTTCAAGAAAAGTCTGCTGGACTTGGTTGTACTTTTTCTAATGATGATGCAAGTGTGGAAGACAAGAATTTAAATGTAAAAGTGTTAAACTCAACTGTTGATGTTTGTGGCCCCTTAAACTCTACCACAGAACAGCCAAATCAGAAGCTCGATGGAACTGTAGATATTACTCAGTCGACTGGACCTGAACTAGAGCAGAGCAGTGACGGGTGTTCATGTAGTAAGGACTACGTGAAACAAACCACTTCTACAATGGCTGTAGAGGAGACCATTGCAACTGATGACTTAACTGCTGGTGTTCCCACAGAAGTTGCTCAGAAAGGTTCTGTAAATTTGCAACCAGTTGACGGATCATTCACTAAACCCAATACAACCACTGACTTCACACCTCCAGAGCCTGTTCCCAACTTGACAAATACCACTATGAATATGATCAAAAGCTCTGATGCAGAATTACCAATGCGGTCCAATACTAACTGTGGTGTGATTGTAAAAGACACACCTGTATCTGGTCAGTCCACTCCAGTCAACACCGCTGCACCAGTGAGAGATGATGTGACCATTTCTACTAACAACACTCTAGATCTTCCTGAGATTGAATTTAAAGAAGAGCAACAGTACCAAATTAGGAGAAGAAATGAAACTTTTGATGGTGAAGGTTACCTGAACTTGGACATCAGCCAAAATAGTGTGTTTTCATTGGATGAGATGCTTGACTTGAAACCCTGTCCCCTCGTTGCATCCACACCAATTGTTCTGGGAAATGGTTTTGACCGACTGAGATCAGCAAACCCCACAAATGTGCAAAAACGACTCCCTGTGATCAACAGTAACACACAACTGAATGATGACACTGCTGGGGTTTGTGAGCATGAAGGATCGGATGCATCAAGGACTAATCAGTTGTCTGTCAAGTCTGAGACCTGTAGTCGGACACAGAACCTTTCAGCAAACGGCACCTCAGATTCCACTACCTCTGAAGCAGCGACTGTGAACAAACCTCCTTCAAATCCTTCAGTCAGAAGAAAAATTCCTCAGCCCTGTTTTAAATCTAATATTCCCAAGGCCCAGCTTCCTCCAAGGCCTCTTGCCTTACAGGTAACGTCAGCAGTGGTTAAATCAAAGACTACAGCATCTCGAGATTCAAATCAGCCAGAGTCATCCTCATCTGCTCTGCCCGGCATGAGGAGGACAGTCCAGATTAATAAAGGGAAGACTCTTGCTTCTGCAAAGAGCATTTACACAGCGTCCACTGTAAAGGTAGGAAACATGGTTTATCTTTACAGTGAATAAATAGCATTGGTTTCATTATGTTGGTTGGTCGTTGTGTACAATCATGACGTTTCAGACTGTTACTGCGTCTACTTCAGTGCTGGTGTCAGGAAAGTGTATGGTAAGAGCACAGTGTACTCATGTGCACCCTTTTAAATACTACTACTTTAATAATATATATATTAAGTGGGGGGGGGGGGGATTCCCACCTGCCTTGTGTGTACGGAAGCTTGCATGTTCTCCCTGTGTTTCGGGGGATTTCTCCGGCTACTTCGGTTTCCTCCCCCAGCCCAGAGACATGCGCTGTAGGCTGATTTGCATCTTCAAATTATCTGTAGAGTGTGATTGTGCCCTGTGATGGGTTGGTACCTTGTCCAGTGTGGCCCCCTCCTTGTGTCCAGAGTTCCCTTAGATAGACTCCTTGCGACCCTGTGTAGGATAAGTGGTACAGATGGTGGATGGATGATGATATTATTATTATTATTATTATTATTATTATTATTATTGTTTTTATTATGTTTTATTTGTAATGAGCTCTTCTAGAACCAAAGAGCTGCAGGAGTAAAGTAAAAAGAAGCAAAATATCAAAGCATTACAAAGGAATAAAGATTAGTTGCAACAAACAAAATGTGTCAAAGCGGCAGCACAGGATGTCAGATGATGGTAGTAACGGCAACCAGAAAAGACTACTGCTTTTGAAAGCATTTCTAAAAATGAAGCCCTGAAATGCCAACTTGGACACCTTCCACCTCAAAGGCCTTGCCAACTTGCAGACTACAGACTGAATTACTGACTCAGGCCCATGTGTGGCTAAGCACAATGTATGAATGAAAAAGTGCCAGTATTGCACCACCAGAGCCTGAATGTAGATGGCTTATTTTCAGTACAGCAGTAACCCTGACATCTTTGTTTGGCGCTGTTATGAGTGTATCAGGCTCAGCAGCATTGTTGTGGATTTACATTTACATTTATTCACGCTTTTATCCAAAGTGACTTACAAATGAGAGCACACTCACACACCAATGGTAGCAAAGCCATGCAAGGTGCTAGCTTGCCATCGGGGGCAACTTAGGGTTCAGTGTCTTGCCCAAGGACACTTCGGCATGGGTTTCACCCGGGCCGGGATTCGAACCACCAACCTCTACCGACTGAGCCACAGCCGCCCAAGTAAACACCTCAAGTTCCATATTAAGATTAGTAAAGCAATGTTTTGGAGGTCATGGATGTAATCTTCTGTTGCAGACCTGTCATATTTTGAGTAGGACCCCTGTATTTTGACATTGAATCACACTGGAAGGAATTATGATGCACTTCATAAGTCAATGCAAAGTCGTCTCGTCCCCCACTAATAAATTGTCAGATGATGGAGAGTTGTGTAATGGTAATTGGATTTAAAATGCTCTGTTTGCTTTGCTGTGGTGTGCAGGTCAGTGCTCAAATGCATTCCAGCAGTTTGAGTGGCAGATCATTGAAAAAATGTTGGCGGTATGGAACCATTTCACTGTATCCATGTGGGACAATAGACCAGTGAATTGTGGAAGGACTAGGCTCTGTAGACAATGCACCATTATTTACAGTCATAGGCATTGTAATGTAGAAATATACATCCTTCTTTTTCTATAATTGGTCTGTACATCTCTGCAGCATTGCTGGGGACTTTTAAACACCTCATCGGCACCTCTCGGTTGAGAAAGTCCACCGACCAAAAATATCCAGCCAGCAGCAGTTAGAAAATAACACTTAAAGTATAATATAGGGTCTGTTCTTTGCTTTGTGTTCTCTGCTTTTATCTTTTATTACTACACCTATATTTTGGAAGGCTTCTTGTATTTCCTGCTGACAACCGGTCATTTCACAGGCTACTATTAAACAAACTTGCAGATAAAATGAAATGCACATATGCTTTGGTAGTACTTTAGTAGTACCTTTTTGGTAGCCTTTCCTGACTAAGGTCATTAGGACAAAATGTAGAAGACCGAGGAAATTGCATTTAGCAGGGGTCTTCAACGTTTTCCAGGCCAAGGACCCCCAAACTGATGGCGCGGGGACCCCCTAATTGTATATATTGTATGAAATTGTGTTCTATCAAACTGGTCCTGTAGTGCCATGTGTAAATGTACCTTGTTGTTGTTCATTCAATACTAAGACACTCAAATAATACTCAGGTTCATATATTCATGTTTTTATTTTAAACATGTGCAAGGTACTGTGAGTAGGGTGGCCATGCCACTGCCATTTATAAACATAACATAACACAATAAACTGATACCTGCTAAGGTCAACAATGTCTGTCAATAATGTAATGATAATGTAAATAATGATTAAAATAACTGTACACTCATAAGGTGTAAGCCATGTCTTTATAAAGTGGCCAGTAAGTGCGAAATGTTTAGAAATCCCTGCGTCACTGATGCACCTGATGCACTCGTGCCCACACCACACACAATCCCATATGCCATGTCTGTGCCACTGCAGTATGGAGAATGATTCGCCACCCAAATAACATCTAGGTATCAGCAGTGGTTTTCTGGTGGTTCTGCTCCGTTTACGCATTGTGTAGTAGGAGACTGATTAATTGTACATTGAAAAAGATGTGCCTCAATCAGTAACCGTACTCCTAGAACTATACATGTGTACCAAAAGTACATCTGTATCAACCTGTTATAGTTATGAAGTAGGTGTACCTTGTAAACTGGCATTGTGGTCCAAGTGAAGCCTATAGTTAGTTGTGTTAAGGAATTATTTACTGTATGCTGATTTAGTTAACTGGCTTTTTTTTTCCCTCCCCAGTCTTCATCTGTGGCCACCTCCACCAGTACATGTAGTATGACCGCAGGGAAGAAAGCAGGTAAGTCAGCTACCCCCGCCCATCTCCACACCCCCCAACCACAGACACACACACACACTTGTTTGATTGTGTGTCCTATGCTTGCGCTGCAAATTTCATGAAGTGATCAGCTAATCTGTGCAATTTACATTGTTCCTATGACTATGTATTTCTATATGGCAATCACAGGGCTTATTTAATTTTTCTTTTAAACAATAGATGATGCATGAATGAGAATTTTTTTTACTGAGGAGGTCAAATGCAGCTAAAAAATATTTTGGTACCATATTACTAGAACATCAGGTCAGTATCTACTTAGAGTGGCATTTA
The DNA here is from genome assembly GCA_022414735.1 of Noturus placidus. NCBI lineage: Eukaryota > Metazoa > Chordata > Actinopteri > Siluriformes > Ictaluridae > Noturus > Noturus placidus. Next base: position 7,932 of record JAFFST010049588.1, read on the forward strand.
GTGTGTTTCCTATAAAGATTCTGTAATATTCAAAACTATAGTAGAAATATAGTTGCAATCAGTATTTGATGTTTTTCAGTGTTATTGTATTAGCTTATTAGTTGTGATGTTAATCTCGGGTAGCGCAGAAGGGGGCAGACTGGGACTCTACTTCATCCTGCTGTGCCAAATGAATATTGAGGAGTTGATGTATAGGACAGGTGAAATTATGTGACTTATTTGACACCCCCCACCATGTTGGTGAATTTATGTTGTTCGCAATGTCTAATTGTATGTCTTATTTAGCCGCTGGATATGGAACATAATCTTTCTGCGACATTTTAGCTTGCATCACTTTTATTAACTACTGATCTTGCACTTGTCTCACACAAGTGAGTTTTATATTTGCACGTTATGTAGTCCTTTGTACCGTGCTACTACATTGTGTCGCACCATAGTTCTGATGAAACATTTCATTCCAAAGCTAATACGGTGGAATGACTGCAAAACCTTGACAATACTCACACATTGAACCTCTTGATGTGACCTGGTGTTAAAGCTGCGCTTGCAATTTTAATGACCAAAATCCTTTGCATTTTTAGATGGTCAAATATAGTGTTGAGATTATACCACACCTCTGCATAATGAAGTGTTTTGAACCCAATATATTGCAGCAATTAGTTACAGTGATTATAGTGTTGAGAACTCCAGTAGTGAAATATGGACTGTTGTTTTTTTTTTTTTGTTTGTTTGTTTGTTTTTGCAGATAAAAAGGCTGGAAATACTTGCATAACATTGCCTAAACCCTCTGGGTTTCCACCCCCTGTCCGAGTGAGAATTGGCCTTAAGCCACCTGCGAGTGCTGTTTCCTCAGAAGAAACTGGTCATAATCAGACTAACAAACCAACTAGTCTATCAGGTGCTTTAATGTAGACAAATGTCGATATTTATTCTATCTGCTTGAACAGACCTATTGTGTGTACCACATCCTTTTGGGTTATTTACTATGTTTCACCTCGTTTAAAGGTATGAGGACGAGGAATTCACTGCTTCCAGGTTTTCCACAAAAGCATGCAAGCAGCGATGTCTTGTCATTTGCAAAAAGGAAGAAAACTGGTATGCTATCTATTTACTTGTTAATCATTTAACTAATAAGCGCAATATATTTTGGCCTTGATCAAGCTGGATAAGAACTGATCTATTCAAAGTCATTCATACTAGCATTTACACAAGGAATTTAATGTTTGTGTTAATTCAGAAAAATATTTGTGTCCTTCTCATGCTCCTGAGTGCATTTAAATATATGCAGAAAAGATTAACTAAGGGGATAGGATATTTTGGGCAGCAAGTAAACAGTCAGTTCTCATAGTTGATGTGTTAGAAGCAGGAAAAATAGGCAAGCGTAAGGATCGGAGCGACACTGTCAAGGGCCAAATTTTGATTGCTAGATGTCTGGGTCAGAGCATCTCCAAAACCACAGGTCTTTCAGGGGTGTTCTTGGTATGCAGTGGTTAGTACCTACCAAACGTGCTAAAAGGAAGGACAACCGGTGAACAGGACTTAAAATATCTGCTGCTAACGTCTTGTTGCCAGATACCACAGCACACCTATAGAGGCCTTGTGGAGTCCAGGCCTCAACGGATCAGAGCTGTTTTTGTGGAACAAGGGGCATTTGCACAATATTTGGCAGGTGGTTTTAATGTTATGGTCAATGTTCGTGGATTATACATGGATTTATACTCGTCAGGTTTATATATTCAGTACAATTGATGGAAAATGTTGTGGTTTTCTATTATTAATAATATTTTAATTAGTTAAAGGATATAAAGAAAACAAGCAGACACAAACTCGTAATTGAAGACAAATTTTCTATTTTCACTGTTATGATTAATTAAAGTAAACTGCAAACAAATGCTTAGCTGACGCATTTAACCCTCACCTATTTATTATTATTATTATTATTATTACTGTTTATTATTATTATTATTATTATGATTATTAATAATAATAATAATAAATATTTTATTGAACTAAAAGCGAGCCAAAGTAACTTCCATTTCTGCCTTTACTCAAATTCAAATGAGCTGTGTCTGGAATGCACTTTGCAGTTTACAGGTGATTTTTAGCATTTCCATAACTTGTCAATTTTTGTTCTATTTTAGTTTTCAGACAACTTTATTAAAAGATTAATAAATGAGACCCATTGTGTGTGACATGACAAGCTGATGAATGTTGATCAAGACCTTTTCCTCCACTCAGATCTGCAGAAAGAGCCCAGCTGTGCTGAAGCTCCAACAGGCTCAGCAGAAAAGGAAGGTGTTCTGAAGAATGTAACTGCTCTCACGGGTATCACATCAAAGAGTCCCAACACTGGTATGAGTGTGTGATGTGGTATAATGCACAGTTAGCTGTGTGTTGTGTGTTGACTGTCTTATTTGCTTATTTGTCACTTCAATCACTGCTAGCAAAATGTTACCCACCATCATTATCAGTCAGGCTTTCAGCATTTTTATTAGATGTGCCGACATTTCCTGTGTGCATATTTTGAATTTGAAGGTCCAGATCTGATCAAGAGTCGCACCTAGTGGAACCTACAGCTGAATAAACTGATCAAAGATTTGGATAGCTAAGCTAAATAGCTAACTTTTATTATTGCTTTTACCATGTGGTAAGATCCTCCTTTATGCCCCTTATGTCAAAGTCCAGTATCTCTGAGGCATATTTTAATGGACTGTGATGGTTTCAACTTCTCTAGGACTTTATTTTTCTTTCTTTAATTCAGTTGATTCGTATTAATTAATTCACAGTGAATTGAGGCCAGTTTTAGTTTTTTTTTTTTATCGAAGATAACATTAAAGGGAACCCCGTCTATGAGGACTTCTATGGCTTATTAGATTAATGCTGATATCCACTATGTAAATCCATTCTTGTTTACGTCACAATGCATTCTGTCACAAAATGGTGACGTCAAATGGTTGCAACAATCTTGATTCTCCAACCATCCTACAGTAATATAAACATGTCTTCAGCCTTTTCAATTTGAACCCAAGCATAACCGAGGAGGCTAAAATAAACATTACTCAATGTACATAAAAAATGAACACCATCAGAGGGGTGAGGCGGCGAGAGTGGGGCAAAATTGACGGTGTCTGCAGCAACTGCACATCTATGTCCACCGAGAGCGTTTGTTGTTCAAGATGAGCATATGGATTAAACTATCGTTTTATAAGGAAACCTATTCTAATGTCAATAATTTTAGAGATTATCAGCCATCTAGCCGTCATATACTTTACCCTGTTAAAATTCTGATGGCTAGCCAGCATGCTGCCACCATGTCAAGAGTAAATCTATGCCATCTACACAGCTTCTCTATGTATAAAGGTACTCGTATCTTTGGAAAGCTAATATTCTTGTGGTTCGATTGATGTGTTTTGATACAATCACAACAGCAGCTACAGTCAATGTCTCTTTCAGATCACCGACGTACAAACACTTAAAAAACTGAGGCAACTCGCCTCATAGTAATCCACTAATCCATAATATCCTTAGAAAAACAGCCTTGTTACACGGGCAAAGGTCCAAACAATCCAATTATGTATAAATATTTAGCCCACCTTTCAATAGAGACCAAAACCATGCATGTATTTCAAACGGCTCAAGAACAGCTTTAATTTTACTTTGCGTATGCCTTTGCTTAGTGTTTAGGCTAATTTTACAGGAACGTTACGTTATGAGAATATACAGAAAAAACGCACTAACAAGATGTTTACGGTTTGATTATATTTACAGACGTCCCCTGTATCACAGCATGCATGAACTAGAAAGTTACAGCCAAAAGCAGCACAGTGTGGCTTTTTTTTTTTTTGTTTTTTTTCCCCTTTTCTTCCCCTGACACTGGGCTAGTAGCTAATTCCCGTGAGTGCTCAAGTGCAACCATTTTACGTCATCGAATCATGTCACGCAATGGAGGTCTCCGTAGCTTAAAAAGTATATATAAAATATGAAGGATTTTTAAAGTAATGAACATATTTCATGTGTTTCTAACAACATATTATAGTAGGAAAGGGAAATTATTACGTGTTAAGGCCTACAAGTCTCCATAGTCTGGATTCCTGTTAAAGAAACTTTTGTAAATCCTGTTTGGTAGCTGGCATTGTGTTAAATTACAAACAAACTTTTACCATGTGATGCTTAAAAACAGTAACTATATCCAGCAGAAGAAAGAACCTAGCCAGCCCAACTCGGGACCATTTTTATTTGCCATCATCCATTTGTACAACTCTATTTATACAATGGTGGTGTTGAATTCTTGATTCTGATTGGTTAGAAATTTGTAATGCAGCTGTATGTAGTTCTGGCTATAAGGCACAATACCGGTTTATTATTTATGATGTTATTGGCTTGTTCTATAATACAGTGGTACCCAAACTTTTCCAGGGCAAGGCCCCCCCAAATGTCATTAACATTTGACCGAGGCCCCCCTTTTGCAAGATGTCTTTTAAACACATTAAAAATACAGACTTCTGAATATATCCCCCTTTTTATTAATAATTACATCTTACATATTTACATTACATTACATTGAGTGTGTGTGTGTGGTTGGTTGTCTGAGAGAATTTATTTTTCACACCAAATTGTTGAGGCCCCCACTTTGAAAACCACTGCTATAGTACACTGGTATGGTTTGTATGGCATTTTCTCCTTAATTCCAGGCTGCCGCCATCCATTAAAGTCTCTGCAATAATGTACAGGACAACCGAAAGCAACATTTCCTGAAGTTTGGTTCCCACAAAGTCAATAATACATTTCTGTATTATTAGGACTTTAGTAGTTTTAACATCAAGCTATAAAATGAATATCTTGAACATATCTATTACAGAATATCTAATCTGTAGTGCATTCTTAAATAGAAGGCCTCCCCCTTCCCTCACACAGGCTGTGGAAATTGTACACTACTTCAAGAGAAATTACAAAAATGTCATGAAGAACTGGGGGGATTGCTTGAAGAACATGGTCGTCTACCAGCAGGTTTGTAATAATGTTAGACATCATGGTCTTTTTAGCCTTGTTAAAATCCTCTCAATTGGGTTTTTCTATGTGACCCCTATCTTTTACAGATTGTAAAAAGTGGGTCCTGTTTCAACAAAAACTAGCCTCGTATTTAGAGGAGGTTAAGAGACTACAAACAGGTATTTTTCTCACTCATTTCCAATTGGTTCAATTTACTTTCGGTATTGAATGCTATCTATGATAATGACTTTTTTTTTGTTGTTGTTGTTGTTTTTTGTCACTTTCTGACTTATTGCACTATTTACAATGCTAAATTTAAAATGTAATCTTTTTTTTTTTTTTTCACAGATCATCATTAAGGAACAGGAACTTGGCTGGCCTACACTCAATGTATTTTGTGTATTTTTAAATGTAATTACAATTAATAAAAATGTATTATTTTCCCCATATTGTCGTTTTGAACAGTATAGGTTAACATCAAATTGGTTTTAGGTTAGACTTTTTTCTTGATGGAACACGTGGCAACATCTTTTTGGTTTTACACTACACATGAAGTTACAGTGTTGGTGTTTTTGTAAACGGTTTTTCCTAAATGACATGGCAAGTAAAAATGGTCATTACAGCCATTTCAGTTTTACACTCTTGTATTTAACAAAGTTGATGTCTAATAATAATGGTCCATTTACCTCTTTAATGTTTTTGCTGTCTTGACACAAGCTGTACACTCACTACTTTACATTGTAGCAAAGTGTAATTTCTTCAGTGTTGTCACATGAAAAGGTATAATCAAATATTTACAAAAATGCGAGGGGTGTACTCACTTTTGTGAGATACTGAATATGCGAAGAGTTTATTTCCTGGTATTTATATGTAAATGTGTTAAACCAGGGGTTTTCAACGTTTTCCAGGCCAAGGACCCCCAAACTGATGGCGAGATGGATCGGGGACCCTCTAATTATATATATATTGTATGAAATTGTGTTATATCAAACTGGTACCAAAACTTTCACGACCCCGATGAAGTACTTCCATGGACCCCCTAGGGGTCGCGGACCCCCTGTTGAAGACCTCAGTGTTAAACAGTATCGAACATAGTGGAGTTGGGGTGCTCCGTCCCGGGCTTGAGTCCAATTATGAACGAATTTGGCTTGTCACGTACTCTGGTAAATTTTAACTTGAAACAGACTCGTACATCTTGGACTGGGATTTTTCCAAGTATGGTTGAGTCCACGTCATGAGTAACATAAAAAGAAAGATTTATGGAAGTAGCTGGAAATTAATGAATGATTCCCTGCCTGACCGGGGGCCTTCTGTGCCTGCGTTTCAAAGTCACCTCATCATGCGAGTTCCGAATTGAGTTATCTTTAGTGGCTTATTACGCTTGGACGGTCAAATAAATTCAAACACTGTCAAAATGCAGGTCTGTCCGAGTATTCCGGCAAACAGTTGGTTATGTCTTAAGTGAATGTGAACAGTTGTGTCAATTCAGCATATTGGATCTGTGCATTAGATCTGTGCATTAGGTCTCTTTCACTTCTTTGAATAACTTCAGAAATGTAATAATCACTGAATGTCATACAGTGAAATCTATTTTATTTTACATTTCATTGCTTTATTCAATTTCAGTAGTATTTCTTACTTGAATACTACTGGTAGTCCTACCTGAGAAAACGTATCGTTATTGTGAAATAAGATTGTAGTCATAACGCCACTCCTAAATATTAGCATTTGGTTATTCCAGTCTTGAGTTTCAAGTAAAATGTGAAATGTACTTAATGTAGTAAATATCATAGACCTTGCTGATAAGGTTTTTTATTTATTTATTTTAGGAATTAAAATGAAAAAAGTTACTAACACAGTTTTGTGTTCAGAAATGGGTTTGTCATTCATAGACAGATTAAAAGCATGAAGCTTGTTATGACATTCTGATAAATGGAGCTCTACTGTGTACTCTCTCTCAGCCTATATAACTGTAGGGGAGACGCATTGAATAATTTAAATGTCTACTCGAACTGGAGGACACAATATAGTGTGATACAATAAAAAAAAAAACTGGTTAATTTGTATTTTCATACACTTGTAATAAAGGTTCTATATATATACCTCTATATTCCTTTTTTCTTTGAAACCATTTTTTTAAAATAGGAAACTAGTTGAGGTGCTTATGACATGAAATAAAAATATTAAATGGCAAGATGTAACAGTATTTTTGTTACACTTATGCTGCCGTTGGTTTGTGAAGGTTAAAATATTATTTTAACAGCAAATGTTGAGTTTACAATTGCAATTTCAAATCTTTTTATTTATTTATTTAATTACTTTCTGAACTCGACTCGGCCATTAAGGACTCGGACTTCAGACAAACTCGGCCCCCTTTGAATTTGGACTCTGATTAGATTGGTTAATGACTTGGTCTCGAACTCGACTAAGGTGGACTCGGACCCAACACAAGATCATAGCACATGTTTTATCAGACAACCTATTTTGTAAGAAAACAAAAATATATGACTGACAGGTGTTTCTTGTTAGATTGATTGTTTAAACTATAAATGGCTCTGAATATCTTCTCTTGGTCTTAGCCTTTGGTAATTTGTTGTTAAAAAGGATAAGCCAACATGAAGCTCGACGCCTGTTTCATGAAGCTGGTTTAGGTGGCTACACAGCTAAGTTTGAGTTTAGTTTTAGCAAACACTAGTTTTTTTTTTGGTCTCAAGAAGGTGGATCGGTTTTTAGCAGGTTTCATTGCCATGGCAACTTATAAAAGATTGAGAACCTCTCGTTTTGCACTACAATTGCTATGATAGCTTTAGGACAGAGGTTCTCAACCTTTCCTATTTAAAACCTCTCCAAGCCTCCCCTATCATGTGGCATGCCCCCCACCCCCCGATTGGAGGAGACTACATATAATGATTATCTATATTCTATATCAAATATAGCTATACATAACCTAATCTATAATCCGTTTTGATATATAGATAGATGGGTGTTTTTGTGCTTTTTTAAAATTACTTTTCATTACTTTCTTATTTTTTAAAAAATTGTAGCTTGTATAAAACTATATAACGGACCGGTATGGAACATGAATGTACTGCTGACATTTGGAAAGTTGCTAAGGTTTGTCCAAAAAGTCACTAAATTTGTCGTCAGGTGTTTTTTTTTTTTTTTTCCATTTTTTTTTTTTTTTTAAAAAATGTAACTAAAGGGATCTTTAAGGTCTTTCAGTTGAGAACACTGGACTGCGCTGACAGCTAGATAAATGATTGGCTAAGCTCTGCCTCTCCCTAACAGAAAGAAAATACAGAAGGAGAGGGAATGTGGGGTTTTTCATTTATTCACATTTTATTTGTGACAGCATCCAAACATCCCAGTTCACTACAAGACTCTGCCTGTGTGTACCGACAGATAGCCTGCAGTACTGTGGCATGAGACCGTTTAATGCTTTATAGGTCAATAGTAGTATTTTATAATTAATGCGAAATTTTACTGTGAGCCAATGCAGTGCGGATAAGATAGGTGATGTGGTCATATCTTCTGGTTCTAGTATGGACACTTGCATCTGCATTCTGGACTAACTGGAGCATGTTTATTGACCTTCTGGAACATCCATTTTTACTATGTAATCAGAAAGCTCATGTCTACTACAAGTGGTGGAAGTACAAGTAGTTCTGTCTTGTCAGAGTTATGTAGAACTAAGTTACTAAGCATCCAGTGTTTAATGTTCTTGACACATTTTTTGACAACTTTTTTTAAGGTGGCATCCATCATCTGGCTTTGCTGAAACACAACTGTGTGTCATCAGCATAATAGTGGAAGCTGGAAGCAGCATAAGTGGAACACTGTGGAACAGTGGAAGCAGCATAACAGTGTAACCATGACTGACTCATAGAAAATCTCTGGTGGGATTTGAAGAAGACGGTTGCAGCATGCAAACCCAAGAATATTACTGACCTGGAGGCCATTGCTCATAAGGAATGGGTTAAGATTGCTCAGGAACGCTGCCAGAAGCTACATATCTCATTTGCAGCAGATCATAATAGCAAAATGTGCTCTACTAAGTATTAAAGATGTTTACCATGAAGGATTTGAATAATTTTGAAACTGGACAAATCATTAGAAGTTGCATTTTCAGTTGAATTTTAGGGAAACCTCTTGAAGCATTCGTTGTGTTGAACTATTTCAATTGATTTTGTTTGAGTTGTTCATTGCAAACAGCTGAAAGTTAATACATTTTGACAATAAACCTGATTTGCATAGTTGCTGTGCTACAACTTTTTCTTGGAGATCTTGGAGCTAAATGGGCACTTTGATACTGGCCTAAATATATCCTATTATATAACCCATTGTGTACAATATAGACTATATATAATTATATATTTTTGTACATTTCAGCATTTTGCAATGCTCAATAGAATAGTAGGCCTGTAATTTGGAAAATACATCAAATTACTGAAGCATAAATCATTATTGCATCATAACATGTTATTATTTTTTGTTTTGCCTTTACAGATACATTCCCACAGTGACTTTCTATAATGTCTTCCTTGTAAAAAGAAAAACAAACAAAAATAATTTTTGAACAATTATTCACGTAGTTGTTTCCTGAGGAGAATTATTAACTAGAACAACAGGAAATTGATGCACTGGTATGAGGAAACTGTGGAGAAAATAATACTAGTTTTCCAGACAGCCTATGACTGTGAATACTATCTTATTCTTTCTATTCATTCCTATAAGGAAGTCTCTGATAGGAAGATAGAATATGACTGGATTTCTGAGAATAGTCAACCATTAAACTGTCAGTAGATCTGTCAGAGGTCCTCTGCAACTTCATAAATTTGATGACATTGTCACCCAATATGTACCTTTGGGCAAATGCAAATATGCTTTGCATTTCTTTCCTCCTCTGTATTCTTATATACTGTATTCCTATTCTTATACATTCTTATCTTCTATTCCCATCTACAACCAAAGCAAACCAGTGGAACTTTCTAAGTCTGATGATGCTATTTTTCCTAACACATATTCTTTTGGAGGGCACGGTGGCTTAGTGATTAGCATGTTCGCCTCACACCTCCAGGGTCTGGGGCTCGAGTCCCGCCGGGGCCATGTGTGGAGTTTGCATGTTCTTCCCCGTGCTGCGGGGGTTTCCTCCAGGTACTCCGGTTTCCTCCCCCAATCCATGTCCAAAGTGTCCGTAGTGTATGAATGGTGTGTGAGTGTGTATATGATTGTGCCCTGTGATGGATTGGCACCCTGTCCAGGGTGTACCCTACCTTGTGCCCAATGCTCCCTGGGATACGCTCCAGGTTTCCTGTGACCCAGAAAAGGAGTAAGCTGTAGAGGATGGATGGATATTCTTTTGGTTGGATATACAGTAAGTATATAAAGTATATAAAGCTTTATTTATATAGCAGTTTTTAAAAACAAAGTGTTTTACAGAAGACGTACAGTAGACACAGGAAAATAAAATAAATAAAAGGCTAAGCAAATAAAATGGAATAAATAAATGAATACAAATAAAATAAATAATAAAGTATGGAAAATTAACTGGCTTGAGGAAAGGCCCGAGTGAACAAATGTGCTTTGAGATACTTTTTAAAAGTGCTAATTGAATCAACTGCACGTAGGTTGTCATGGAGAGAGTTCCACAGTTTAGGCCCATAGTGACTAAAAGCTGAGTTGTGTTTGGGTACAACAAGCAGGTTACAGTTGGTTGGTTGACCTATGTGATCTAGCAGGAGTATATTTAGTGATCATATTACAAAAGGTATGTAGGGGCACTATAACAAAGACATTTGAGAATTAATAACAGGATTTTAGAATCAATTCTGTAAAACACAGGTAGCCAGTGAAGTGATATGATTATTTTTCAGTCTAGTACGTGTCAGCATTGTTACAGCTGCATTCGGAAGGCTTTGTAAATGTTTAATGGAGCTCTTTGGTAAGTTGTAGTAGTTGAGTCTAGATGTAACAAATGCATATATGAGTTTCTCACTGTCTGTGGGGGGGGAAATATCACATACTTTAGAGATGTTATGAAGGTTTTAGGCTGTTATATATGTTGTTTTACAGACAGTGCTAATATGTGTGTGTTTTTTTTTTTTAACAGGTCACTGTCAATCACTATCGCTAAATTCTTAACACAGTCATTTGCTTTGAGAGACAAGACTTTCTCTGTGCATCATTTCCAGTAATAAATACCTGTCAAATCTTTATTTAGCTGTAGGAAGTTCTGTGACATCCACAATTTTATGCTCTTTATGCAGTTTACAAGGGTACTAGTCGACTTGTGGGCATCTAGTGCAAGTGAGAAATAGAGTTGCATGTCATCGGCATACTGATGGAAGGAGATGCAGTAAAGTGGCAAAACCCCTTGAAGAGTCATGCTTGCAATGATGATCATGGTCTTGCAATGATTATCAAGATGAGTGGTGTCCAAGCAAAGGGATACTCGCATTAGTTTTGCTAGCAAACATTAGTTTTCTAGCACAAAATGTAATGTTAGAGAAAAATGTTTCAGTAAAAAAAGCAGCATATTATGTAAGAGAGCACTTTTCAGACAAAAACACAATGAAGGCTGCTGGGTTTTGCTGCAAAAATAAGAAGCAAGTACAACAGTCAAAGTCTCCAGAAGAACCGTGGCTGGTTCTGCAAGATGCTCAATACAATTTCCTTAGAAAACTGCAGAGACTATCATTTTTATTGATTTATTTTTGCCACACCAAATAATGACTTTGTTTTATTTCATCCATCTGTTTACAGTTCTTTACAGTATTTTAGTAATTTCATTACTTTGAAGGCATTTTTGCTCTACAATATTTCTTTGCATATGCCTAAAACCTTTGCATAGTTCTGTCGTGGAAATTAGACAACACTTGCAGACTCATCCTCTGAAGGTGAAAAGGTTTATTACAGAAAGATGGTTAATACAAGATAGAACAAAGCAGGATAGAATAATTTAACCTACTATGAAAATCAAGTGAAGATACATTCTCGTGCACAGACAGAAAAGGTTCAAAATGGGTGCCAAATCTCTAGATATTCAATTAGAACAATAATATAACCTATAACCTCTAAACAATCATATAGGTTCAATAGAGCAAACCTTAAGAATGTAAGAGTTTAACTGTGAGGGTCAGTCCACATACAGCAATTTGTAGGACTTACAGTTTTCTCTTCCCTTCTTTATTAAAAAAAAAAGAAAAAAAAACATTTCTTTCAGTAAAATTTACTTGTGCGTTAAATTTGCCAAATATAATCTTGTACCACTGATATGATGGAATGAGTGAATGGGGCATGCCACTTGATAATAACCCACCACAAAAATACTGTGCCTTTTGTGCATCTGAATAAGTCCATCCATCCATCCATCCATCCATCCATCCATCCTCACTCTACTTATTTATTGTTCAAACTGGACTCTTTCTGTTAGCAAATATTTTTATCGTTATTATCCCTCATACACATACATACACATACACATATATATACACATACGCACACACACACACACACACACACACACACACACATACATATATATATATATATATATCCCTGTTGGTATATATCTTAGTTTTGAAGCTGTGATCTAAGGAACACCAATCTCTCTGCCGTCACAGAGACGAAGGTCTTATAAGAAAACACTCCATGTAATATGCATGTTTTTTATCATTGACTCCCTTCCACACAGACAATACAAAATGACTTCATAAAATTAGAATTCTAAATTCTTGATTCCATTCCATAGAGACAGCAATACACAATGACTTCATAAAATTATAAAAATTATAATTCTAAATTCTTGACTCCATTCCATAGACAGCAATACACAATGACTTCATAAAATTATATAAAATTATAATTCTAAATTCTTGACTCCATTCCATAGAGACAGCAATACACAATGACTTCATACAATTACCCGTACTATAAGGCGCACAAATTATAAGGCGCAGTTTCAATTACGGGGTCTATTTCTGTACTTGACCAATACATAAGGCAAACCGTGTTATAAGGCGCATACGGTTGTTACGCCAACCAAACAATTTTTGTAACTCAGTCAACACATAAGGCGAGATTATTAGGCGCACGGCCGATTTTTGAGAAAATGGAAGGCTTTTAGGTGCGTTTTATAGTGCGGAAAATACGGTATATATAATTATAATTCCATCCATCATCCATCATCTTCAACCGCTTACTCCTTGTCAGGGTCACGGGGAACCTGGAGCCTATCCCAGGAGGCATCGGGCACAAGGCGGGGTACACCCTAAATTCTTGACTCTATTCCATAGAGACAGCAATACACAATGACTTCATAAAATTATAATTCTAAATTCTTCATGATTCCTACCGTCCTCCCGCTTTCTGTTTGTCCAGAAAAGCTGAAAAGACTCACGCAGTCGAGCCAGGAGACAGCAAATTGTCGTGAAAATTAGACAACACTCACAGACTCGTCCTTTGATGGTATAAAAGCTTTATTACAGAAAGATGGTTAATACAGGATAGAATAAAGAAGGATCGAATAATGAGAGCGATCTGAAGTGCTTGTGATGAACCACTGCTATATATGAAAAGCAGAGGATGACACACTGATATATACATGTGTACCGATAAGAAGCAGTTCAAACAGGCTTTGTTTCAGGATCTTAGAAGATGTGCAGACGAACCTTGAACAAAAGAACATTTATGTCTCTGTAAGCAGATATACATTCTGTACTAATCTAAGTGACATGGCATGGCCTTCTTCGGCGTTATCCTCAGATGAACAGAAAAAGAACAAGAACAAAACTATTATGAAGTAAAAAATTAGTAATTTCCCTCACAACTCAAAATCGCCGCTCTGGCACCAACAACCCTTCCACAGTCAGTCCCTGAGATTACATTTTTACTCTATTCTGATGTGATCTGAACATCTCTTACTTGTCTTTTTAAAGTACCATTCCAGCTCTGCAGATTTCCCAACAGTAGCAGAGACAATACTATACAAGCATGCACACACAAAAACCACACGAGACTGAGTGTCTTTTCTTCATTCAGTTTCAGCAGTATTTCGATTTTCTCACTGTTTACACACAGCAGACATTTTCAGTGGTGGCCGAGCTACAAGGGTTAAATCATAGGTGATCAGAGTAAATAAAAAAAAAAAGTAGAGTAAAATATATATAAATAATAAGCCAAATAAATGATACCAATGCAGGCTTGCTTGAATAGACGGTGTTAACAGAGATATGTTTTACTTGCATTGCCACCCCTTAACTCTGAAGTTCTCAGTGAAGTAATCAGCTTCATCAACCACATACAATAATCTGATAAAATAATAATAATAATAATAATAATAATAATAATAATAATCCAAGTACAGGCAAATGTATCAGGTGTATTTCTGTCTGTATAATCATATTTTTATATTTAAAAAAAAACTCGAACTCGGCTGGAGGATATGCACGTGAATGTAATGTTAATGGTCAAAAACCGGAACTGACGTCAGTCTAGCCTACTTCGTGGGTGTGCAAATATCAACAGTTAATTTACGTTCTTATGGATGGATGGAGAACAAACCAAGCCATTGTATGATACCTTCTATATTAAGCTAAAGTTACCTAATATTTAGGTATCAAGTTACTTACTGTCTGAAATTAAGCTTGTATGTCCTGCTCACACCTCCAGGGTCCGGGGCTCGAGTCCCGCCAGGGCCATGTGTGTGTGGAGTTTGCATGTTCTCCCCGTGTGTCGGGGGTTTCCTCCGGGTGCTCCGGTTTCCTCCCCCAGTCCAAATACATGCATGGTAGGTTGATTGGCGTGTCTAAAGTGTCCGTAGTGTATGAATGTGTGTGTGTGTTTGTGCCCTGCGATGGACTGGCACCCTGTCCAGGGTGTACCCCGCCTTGTGCCCGATGCTCCCTGGGATAGGCTCCAGGTTCCCCGTGACCCTGATAAAGGAGTAAGCGGTTGAAGATGGATGGATGGATGGATGGATGTCCTGCTGCACTTTTCTACACTTGTCTGCTGTCTCCATTTCTTACAGACTGAGCTGCTCAAATATATCAACTAACTAGTGTTGAGTCTGGGTGCAACCAAGTGTACAACTGGAGGGGTGAACACACCTATTTACATTAACAAGCGGAAATATATTAAAAAGGAATAGACATCAATAAATAGAACAGATGAAGAAAAGACAGATCTGTTGGCAGGGTTCATTAAATTGGGGACATATAGACAATATTTTCTACTGTATATTTAGGGGGCAGATTGGTATTTCCTCAACATTCAACATTGTGCGGACACGCCCCCCACCAAAGAACGCATGGTTACGCCCATGCTTGATTGATCTGTTCGTGCGTGAAACCACTGGAACAGAGACCGCCCCGTGACGTTTTGTTAACGTCACCTGAATAAACCGCCCGCGTTTTTTCCCTTATATGGATTTCCGTTGGTTCAAATGTTTCCTTTCTCCGAATCACAATCAAAGTCATCGCTTGGCGCTTTTATAAAACACATCTCTGTTCTTCTTCTTTATTCTTCTTCTTCTTCTGTCTGGACGGATCTGGGACTGTAAATCCATACACACACTGTCTCTGGCACACACACGCAGGTAATTATGTTCTATCATTTCTCATATTTAACACGTCATAACTCTGATCTCGCAGATACTTTGATATTTAGCTATTCACTTCAGTCTCATGTTGGGTGTTGGGTTAGATAAAGGAGGGTTAGTTGCTAGTAGACTAGTTAAGGACAAGAGGTGACAAAATGGATGTTTTGGGGGTTTTTTTTTTCCATCCAGCATGCTCTGAGAGTGCAGTGATGTGACCACGACTTCATCTCATTTAATCTGTAATCTGGTGACAAACTAGTCCAGATGTGTAGAAGCTGATATGATATATGTAGAGATATTAGGGGGGATTTATTTTGTTCCAGCCGAGGGTTTAGAGGCTGTTTATTCTTTTTTTTTTTCTTTCTTTTTTTCTGTGCAAATAATTGAAAACAAGAGATGCTTGACTGACATCAACCGAGTTACTCTGAGAAGGTATTCATTACATTCACAACAATAGACTATATATTGCTGTGTTATAGCATCGAAGTGACTTTGTTGTTATTGTTCTTGTTGAGTTTATTCTGTGTATAAAGTTCTGGCTCGTCTTTCAGATGCGAATGTCTGTGTCTATGAAGTATGATGCAACTAATGTGGTTGAACACGTGGACCAAAGCACTAGACAGTACTCATCCTTGTGTTCCGGCTTTACAATGTGGCCTGTTCTCAGAGCTAGTTTGAAAACATCATACCATTCTTTTTGATTAAATATTGCTTATTATTACTAGTAACAGGTACTTGATCAAACCCCCCCCCCTCCCCCAAATTGTGTACTTCTACAATACATGTTGTGGGCATGCAGCCAGAGTGGTCTCAATGGCATTTGATTAACTTTAAAAGAAAAGCAAAAAACAAACTTAAAATTATTTTTTTTTTTCGTTATTATTATTAGTCGAACAAAGTAGGTTAGTACAACAACATAAATACAGGACAAACCCCGGTGTGTGAGGTTGGGTTGTGTGTGTCTCTATTCAGTATGTATGTAAATGTATGTAAGACAAGCTGTAGATTAAAGAGTAGAAAGGGTGTGTGTGTGGGAGGGGGGATTATGTGGGTGTATATAATATAATAAACTACAGGGAATAAAAATAATAATAATTATTATTAAATAAACAGGGCGCACGGTGGCTTAGTGGTTAGCACGTCCGCCTAACACCTCCAGGGTCCGGGGTTCGAGTCCCGCTGGGCCATGTGTGTGCAGAGTTTGCATGTTCTACCCGTTTGTCGGGGGTTTCCGCCGGGTACTCCGGTTTCCTCCCCCAGTCCAAAGACATGCATGGTAGACATGCTGATTGGTGTGTCGAAAGTGTCCGTAGTGTATGAATGTGTGTGTGTGAGTGTGTATGTGGTTGTGCCCTGCGATGGACTGGCACCCTGTCCAGGGTGTACCCCGCCTTGTGCCCGATGCTCCCTGGGATAGGCTCCAGGTTCCCCGTGACCTTGAAAAGGAGTAAGCGGTTGAAGATGAATGGATGGATGGATATTAAATAAACAAACAAAGAGAGGAGATATGGGGACGGGCCACCATTCAGGAGGGAATCAGAGTAGGACAGTTGGACAGGACAGCAGGGCACCCCAGCCAGAACCCAGCACCCTGATGCATCTTCACAACTGAGACCTGTGGCCTGCAGTGTTATCTGTTTGATATAATATCTCATTATTATTATAATTAGTAGTAGTAGTAGTAGTATTGTTATTATTATTATTTTATTTATTGATTTTTGAAAATGGGATGGACATTTCTATAAAGCATAACACATAGACTAAAAATGTTTATATACTTGCCCTTTTTAAAAATCCTATACATGTTTCTGTGAATGTGCCAACCAATTCTCTCCGAAACAGCTCTTTAAGATTCAAAACCCCATTTCTTGCTTATGATGAAACTATGATGAAACTATGAAACTATAGTCTTATATCAGAAGTGGGTTGAAAGGTCGAGTTCCTGTTCTGGTTAAGTGTAAATTTGCCGTGCTCATTAATCGGCAAGAATTATTATTAATTTTTTTTGCTGTTCTTAAAACATGCTGATTTTACACTACGACAGCAAACTTGTAGGATTGCTTACTTTGCACCAGCATTTCGTGTCCTGGCTAAAATGACCTCAGGGGTTAAATGACATTATATCATGGATTTTGTAACATGTTATCACTGTATTCCCATACCTGGAATCTGATGAGAGAGATCTATTTATGGGACTTGTCATTCGCATGTTTTTTTTGTACAAAGGAGTATCGAATATGACATATAAAAGTTGACAGCATTCTGGTCGTGACACATCGTGTATTTTTATACAGCTCTCTCTACTTAAGAGACTACTTGTATGGGAGATTGATACGCTTATTTACTATGAAACGTGGTATTTGTTGGAACATACAGTTATGCCACAACTCTACACTTTGCGGTTTTCTGTTACTTCCTCCTTTAACACTACAAGGTTTGTACTATAAACGGATGTTCTTTTATGGTTGAGGAAGCTGATGTCAGTAGGTGTACTAAATATAAATTCAGTATATGTCTAGTAAATAAAGTGAGTTTTCAGTAGTCAGTATTCTTTCACTGTTCCTGACTAAATCTCTGTCTTGTATTTGACCTTCTTGACTATTTTGAAAGGAAAACATTTTGCTGTCTTTATTATTATTCATAGAATACACACGTTTTGAACTAGATTTTGGCAGATCATGTGGTACTTGTATGAGATTACCAAATGAGGTGATGTTGAAATGATCTCAGTGTAACTCATTTCCTTCAGCACACAGCATGGTGCAACATCTAAACCAGCTTGTCCTGGTTTATTCCTGTCCTATTAGGTTTATAATTGCCAGATAGTGTTTGAACAAACATGCATGGCTGCTCAGGTTGTTCTGCAAGACAGGAATCTGACTCCAAATAAATTCTCTAAAATGGAAACTTCAGAGCAATCTGTCCGGATAATCTGCTGGTTAATTCATGTTAATCCACTGATATGCTGTTAGCCTTCCCCGCATCATTATTCATTCACATGGGATCAAATTAAAAATGTAATGAGCAGTTAGTTACTTGGCTAGATTTGTTCTCTCAGGCCAGACGCATCTTCACCACGTTTTCTGCCTTCCACTTTCTATTTTTGGCATTCCTTTGTGATTCACTTATTTGCTCATCTTCTAGTTTACAGGAATCTCTTAATTTCTTCCTCATTGTTCTTCTATTCTCAGTGTACATAGGTTAAATGGTTGCTTTTGGTATTTTATTTCCTTCAGTATAAGCAGTAATTTCCCCTTTTTCAGTGCTCAATAATGAAACTCCATTCTTTTTCCTCACCATAGCAATAGTAAAAAAAAAAATAATAAAAAA
This sequence comes from Noturus placidus, assembly GCA_022414735.1. Classification (NCBI taxonomy): domain Eukaryota; kingdom Metazoa; phylum Chordata; class Actinopteri; order Siluriformes; family Ictaluridae; genus Noturus; species Noturus placidus. The sequence continues at coordinate 26,848 of JAFFST010049588.1, forward strand.
AGACAGCTTCCTAAGCTATTCCCTAAACTAGTTAGCCTAAACAGACATGGTTGGCATGTCCACATGTCCCAACTATTAACTGCCTGAAGGTTTTTTTTTTTTTATCTCTGACTGGAGGCATTGTCTCTGTATGTGTATGTGTGTGTGTGTGTGTGTGTGTGTGTGTGTGTGGTGACACACACAACTAATACCAGTTGAATATTGATATTTGTGAAGTTTATTGACATTAGTTTTGTGTTTGTTTTGCTTAGACGTTTTATCTTAAACCAACAGACAGCAGAAAGACAAACTGCCACAGGTTACACAGTGGGAAAAAATGTAGGCCAAAAACTTGATGTTGATCTAATGTGGTTTAGTATTTATTGGTCTCTGGTTAAATAAAGACTTTCGTGTCACGTCAATATTATTGTGAAATTCAATGAAAAATATAGAAGTTCAGTAGTAAATATTAAAAATTTAAAGGAATCTCTGAGAGATACAGTACAGTTGGTGTGTTTGTGCATGTGTCCACATTTGTACACTTGTGTGTTTGTATGTTTTATAAAAAATAAATAAAAATTATTGGTGCTGTAGGTTTGAATAAATGGTTTAATTCAGTTGAATATTTTCTAAAAAATATATATATATAATAATTTTTTAACTTTGATTTGGTGAAACCAAATATATTCAAATAATTGAAACGTTTTTTTTTTTTCAGAGTACAAAGATAATTGGAGTCAAAACATAAAATATGGCTTAAAGAGACTCTGCTAACATTTAAATGGATCATTAACCTCCCTAAAAGTGTTCTACTTCTACTTTCTGATAAGGAACCACTCTGTCACAGGGTTGAAAATGTATTGCTTTCTCAAGAATGACAACCAAAGAACCCTTACATATATAGGGTTTTTACCTATGTAAGCCCAGTGATGATAAATGCATAGGTTTCTTCAGAATTTTATTAAAAAGATTTTACTCAGATTCTGTTTATGTGGGATTTAGAGCTGATGTGTGATTACGTAAAACATTACATTGTCACATCGCTGTTCCAGGATCCAATAGCACATTTAGAGCATTTAATTCTTTATATAACAAACAACAACTGTGCCAGATTATGAACAATTCAATAAGTATTCAACCGACTAATAATTGTTTTTTTATTTTCTTTCCAGAATTTTCTTCAACATTCTACCTCTTTGCTTCCGCCACCTGTGATTGATTTGGCACCATGATGCACTCGCAGTTGATTAGATTTGGGAACATGCTGGGGCGTAGACGTGTGCTGGACAACACCAATATGGAGACTCGCTTTGCTCGCTGTCTGTCTACTCTGGACCTCATTGCTCTGGGTGTTGGAGCCACTTTAGGGGCTGGAGTGTATATTCTAGCTGGAGAAGTGGCCCGGCAGAAAGCTGGCCCAGCCATCGTGATTTGCTTCCTGATTGCAGCTCTGTCCTCTGTGCTTGCTGGTCTATGTTATGCTGAATTCGGTGCACGCGTCCCAAAAACAGGCTCCGCCTACCTCTACAGCTATGTGACAGTTGGTGAAATCTGGGCGTTCATCACTGGATGGAACCTCATTCTATCCTACGTAATAGGTGAGTGGGTGGAATATCTTCCAATAAATGGAGAGGGTGCATCTGAGAATGAAGGAACACAGTGCGGAGGCAACATGCAATTAACTCTTACTTAAAGTGACCACTTGACATTAAAACAAGCTTGATAACACTTGTTATGTTTGGATTTGCCACTGTTGAATCCTAATAGATGAATTAGCTGTCAGCCCATGAGAGCTTATAAATAAGACAAAACAATATAACTTGTTACAGTCAGTCTGAAATAACTTAAAACATCTGAAGTGTTTGTCTGTTTGTGATGGTCCTGAGGGTGTGGTGAAGTAACACTGCATTCAAGTGCTTTCTTTTTGCTTTCTTCTTTAGGCACAGCCAGTGTGGCCCGAGCCTGGAGCTCCACGTTCGACACCCTGGTGTATCATAAGATCTCAAGCTTTTTCAGTGAATTCATGTCTCTTCCGAACACTGGGAATGTCCTGTCGAAATATCCAGATGTGTTTGCACTTGGTCTTGTCCTTCTGCTTACTTGTGAGTCCATCTTCCTAATGCCACTTCGGATTGTTAAGTCTTTTCAGCTTATGAAATGACTTCTTTTTATAGCTCTGCTCTGAAAGAGAAACAAATGCTGATGCAGTTCCGATGATAAATGATATTGAGTACAAGTTAATAAACTGACAACAGCTAAAACTTGATATTAATAATATTTTGTATATTTATGCAATGGGTATAGACTATAGCAGTGGTTTTCAAAGTGGGGTCCGCCAGGGGGCGCCTCAACAATTTGGTGTGAAAAATAAATTTTCACTCTCAGACAACCACAAACACACACAATCAATTCGTAATGATGTAAGATGTAATTATTAATAAAAAAGGGGGATATCTTCAGAAGTCTGTATTTTTAATGTGTTTTAAAGACATCTTGCAAAAGGGGGGCCTCGGTCAAATGTTAATGCCATTTGGGGGGCCTTGCCCTGGAAACCTGGTTTGGGAACCACTGGTCTATAGCATGCGAAAGTTGACAGTCACATTCAAATACCATCTTGTAGTGATATGTACTAAAGCACAACTTTGGTTGTTAGTGATGAAGAGTCTGTACCATGCTTTTGCTAAAAGACAGCAATGGCAGTAATTCTCACCGCCCACTCTGCAGGCCTCTTGGCATTTGGCGTGAGTGAGTCAGCCCTGGTGACCAAGATCTTCACAGGCATCAACCTGTTGGTGTTGAGTTTTGTCATCATTGCTGGCTTTGTGAAGGGTGACCTTGCCAACTGGAACATCACAGAGGATGACATCAAAAGCAACAAAAGTCCTGCAGTACCCAAGTGAGTCAATAAACCTCACCTCTGAGGTGTAGGAGGTGACAGAACGTGTTGTTTTACACATGCAAATCCTATATCAACTATGAATCTGGACTTGGACAACATTGTTGATATTGTTGTAGACTTCTGAAAAGCTATGATTTTTTGATTAATAAGCAATCTGTGTACATACATTACAGCCTTCATTACATTGTAACAACTGTGCAATATATCTTTATAGATTGTTTTTCATCTTTTAACTCCTCTATTACAGAATTAACATATGCATGCATGTATCTTGTGTTTTTCAGTGGAACGGACTTTGGCACAGGGGGTTTTGCACCATTTGGCATTTCTGGGATTTTGTCTGGTGCAGCCACTTGCTTCTATGCATTTGTGGGTTTTGACTGCATTGCCAGCACAAGTAGGTCACATGCCACTTCTAGTGTAACATGTAGCCTTTTGGTTTGTAAATCATGCAAACTAACTGATTTACTTTCCCGTTTACATAGGTGAAGAAGCCAAAAACCCCCAGCGTTCGATTCCAATAAGCATAGTTGCTGCACTGCTCATCTGCTTCGTTGCTTACTTTGGAGTGTCTGCAGCTCTCACTCTGATGATGCCTTACTACCTTCTAAACATTAAGAGCCCATTGCCTGAAGCCTTTAACTATGTGAACTGGATGCCTGCCCGCTACATAGTCGCTGTAGGCTCCCTTTGCGCCCTTTCCACCAGGTGTGTGTATTTTCAGCGTTAACCCTTACTATCTTTTCACTACTTGGCAATGAACGTCCCGTTCACCCATCTGTTCTGGGGTCTAAAAAATATTCAGAATCCACTTGAATATAATCTCTTGATTTAAAGGATTTAAGCCAAGAAAGTTTAAAAATTACTTTTAATACAGACGACCACCCCCCCCCCCCCCC
>JAFFST010049588.1:49096-92721 GCA_022414735.1 Noturus placidus
CTGAAATGTGGCAAAAGGTCGAACAGTTCAAGGGGGCCGAATACTTTCGCAAGGCACTGTATATAATAAATAAATAAAAAAATCTCAGATAATTAGCTGGATGTAAGATTTTTGTTCTGCCAGTTAAACATGTTTGGTTAATCTTACACAAGGTTTCACACTGTTATAGACTGACATTTTGGGGTCCACATGATGGCTGGATTTGCTACTAGGCCTTTTGGTTCATGATGTTTGGAGAGTTGCACCAATGCAGGACTATCCGATCTGTTATATAATTATGACTCGGCTGTTCTCGAGTTTGTGAACACATGATGCATAGCATTTTATGGCACTCACTTAAACATTACCCTTGTTACTTTTATGTTTTTAGTCTGCAATTTGAGGTCTGGCTGGTTATGTATCATAAACCCAGCTTGTAGTGGCAGGCTTCTTTTTGTTGTTGTTTGTTTATTGAATTATTGTATTTCTTCCAATGTATTGGTGTGTATGATACATTTCCTACAAATCAAGTGTATTGCTTTTACCTCCTGTGACCGAGTTTATGAAAATTTAATAACTCTGTATTGGGACGTCTGGAACACCTAGGGTTACTACATTAGGGCTTTAGACCAGAGAGCGAGAGGGAAGGAAAGGGATGGTTGTTCTCGGTTTCACAGCACCAGAGAGTGCAGGAATGCATCTTTTTGCCCCACCCTGTCTGCCTGGTCACTCTGGTCAATTTAACAGGAAGTGTTCTAGGAAATGACTGATTTTGAGAGACAAGCATTCAAGGCAGCACATTGGAATGAGTATGTCTTTCAGTGGTTGTGTTTTTAGGTTTCATGTCATTTCGGCATTAGGATAAAGGGACAAGTCATGTGTATAATGGTTGGTTTGTTGAACGTGTTGAAGGGTTCAGTTCACTTTTAAACAGGTGGTTATTACTGGTTCTTTTGGTGCTTTCAGGTGAACCTGCGTCTGATCCTCGTGAGTGGTAAGACACAGGACTTCACCTTCTCCCCTAATGATTCAGCCACAGACATTGCTCGTCATGTCTTTGAAAACTGGCCTGCAGGTAAGTTTTGAAAGCTAAACTAGATGGCATAGTCATGATTGGTTCAGGTAATTTTATTTAAGTCTGCTTGACTGAAGACAGTTGCTGGCTACTGAAGACAGTATTTGGGTTAAACTTCTCTGTCTTGATTAACTAGCTTTTGAGTAGCATTTACTTTGTATGCTTTCAGATATGCTTATTCCCACAGTATGTGTCGAACGGTGTGATTATTTTGTCTCTGTTTTTGTTTTGAGGATGGGAAGAGGAGCAGGTGAGCAGCCCCAGTATCCTGAGACTCATTTTCCAGGGCCGGTTCCTGCATGGCAACGTCACACTAGGAGGTAAGGGGCACATTGTGCCTGTCAATCACATTCTGACGACCTGCCTGGCAGTCTTTTACTTTCTTTTGTCTTGGACTGTTTAAAAAATAATAATAATAATTTTTAAGCTTATTCTATTGTTTACTTTACGATCATATTGGTGTTCAAGAATAGCTTTAAAATGTTGGTTATTTGCTGAGAATCAGACATTCATATTTTGTAAATAACCAGTATTCACTTACTGTATTGTTTCTTGAATAGCTCTGAAGTTGCCTCCTGGCCGAACAACTGTTATGCACTTGGTTGCCAGAGAGACATTGCCAGAGCCCAACTCCCATGGTAAGAGCTCAATTGTCCCTTTGGCAGTCCCTTTACACGCATCCAAAGCATGTCTGAATGTGTGGGTCCTTTCTTTGTCTCAGATTCTGTGGCTATAAATCTTCAACAACATATTCATTTACACTTCAAACAACATCGGGTGCTTTTTCTGTGGAGGAGCAGGACAAAGCTGTTTTTTTGTTTTTTTTTTGTTGTTTTTTTTGTTTTGCTATCTGAAATGTGACTTTATTTATGAATTACAGTACATCATTTGAACATTATAGTTGTGATTGCTTAAAACAGTATTCTTAAAAACTATAATAAAAGCAATGACGAATTATTCATCCTTGTGCAGAGACCGTCAAGTACATTTCCTAACTTATATTTGCTCTTACGTTATTAGAATGGTGCTCTCGATACAACATTAATTATTTATCTTACCCACATTTTATACACAGGCACAGATTCTTTTTTTCCACATGAGCAAAATATTTTTTTTTCTGCTATTACCACAACAAGTGAAACTGTATAAAACAGCCACCGTTGGAATATTTGTCATCCCTGCAATTGCTATAAGTGGCTTATGGCTCCCAGTTCTTATTAAATGCTTTAGCAAACCATTTTATACTCTTTGTACAAAAAATATACAACTGCTAACTATCTTTTATTACAGGGAGTTAGGTAGAGATTATGTGCAACTTTCAATGATTTAGACTAATCATTGAGAGGACCTCTAGACCTCTTTGAGAGGACCGTCTTCCCAAAACTTGTTTCATCAAGCTCAGTTGACAAACTTGAGTGCATTTTTGTCTTTGTAATATCTGATAAAATTAAGAAACTTGTTCCTGTTTAATTGGATTTATTTGTTTTTTTTTTAATGTGTTGTTGATTGTAGATGTGTTTGTTTTTCTAATGCATCATGTTTCTTTTATATAAAGCTGTAGGAGTCTGTGGTGTGGAAACAATGAAAGGGTGTGTTACTGTAACTTGTGAAATAACCTCCTGAGCTAACAGCCTGTTCTGTGGTATTATCAGGGGTGGGTCTTTCAGAGGAATTATATGGAGCACAGTAGCTATGTCTGGAGAGCTTAAGTGCTTAGTGTGAATATTACAGGTTGTATATGATAAACCATTGAAATCACACGACTTGGTTACACCAACTAAGATTAAACTTTAACCGGTATTAGATTGGAGCCATTGGCTATAACTCCCTGCACTCGTTTAGTCCCTTACTTTAAACTCTGATCTAAATTAAATCAGGGGCTTCTTTTGATCTTGAAGCTGAGGTGGTTAAGATTTGTGAAATGGCAGAAAATATTCGATGGATGACCGAAATCTTTCATGAGATTTTTGAGCAAATGCCACGCAAAACATTATTTTCAGTGCCTGGATAAGAAAATGACCAAGTCCGAGACTATACACACAACAGTTCTGGTGTAATGGCTTTTTATGGTCATTGACCTTGTTCTCGGTGCAAGAGTAAGTCAATGATCACATTGATTGTTGTGTTTGGATTGTGATTGTGGTTCAGCAGCCAAAAACCATCCATTTTTTAAATTATTTTTTTTACGTACTGGGAATGATGGTCACCCATGGGAAGGGTGAAATATATAAAAAAATTTTTTTTTTTTTTTGTACAATCAATGTAAATACTTATGGTTCTATACGCAAAGCAGTTTTACAAGCTCTGTGTTAAACAGCTTCCAAAGCTCCAGATAATTGTGCACGGAGTTACTTCCTTGATAAAACAACACCGTTTCTTGATAGGGAACGAGCCAAGTTACATTCCAGAGTGTTTTAACAACCACTTAATGGTTGAGCTATTAAAGTTATGTTATGTAAGGGTTGATATTTGCATAGGGAGCCTAGCTTCCACTTGATAACAACTTCTTACTTTCTGACTTAATGGTAAAACACATCATAAACCCGAAACTGTTTGCCTTTGAGGTGAAAAGAAAGCCTAAGAAAAGAAAAATGAACACACCCGTCTTTAACACTGACCGTGGTTTCTGAATGAATGTGTTCCTGTCAAGTATATTTACTATCGAGCTTTTTTTGTACCTTTCTAAGCTATTCTGAAAGTTACATGGGAAATAGGGTTGTGACAATACCACAATATCTTCGGATACTATACCAGTTGAAGTATCTCGATACCAAGTAGTAACCCGATTGCAAATCAGGTTTTTTGTCAAAATTTACAGACTTTCAGCTGTGTGCAATGAACAAATCATTCAATCAATGAACAAAAGCAATTGAAATAGTTCAACACAAGAAATGCTTCAAGTGATTTCCCCAAATTCAACTGAAAATGCAATTTATAATGATTTCTCCAGTTTCAAAATTATTCAACCCCTTCATGGCAAGCATATTTTAATACTTAGTAGAGCACATTTTGCTTTTGTGACCTGCTGCAAACGAGATGCGTCACTTCTTCCAGGACTTCTTCAACCAAGCCTTGGTGGAATTTGAGGTATGCTTGGGATCATTGTCCTGTTGGAAGGTCCAATGATGCCAAGTTTCAGCTTCCTCACAGATAGCATGATGTTTTCTTCAAGGATTTTTTGATACTTCAATGAATCCATCTTACCCTCCACCTTCTTCATTCTTCTTCCTCCAGACATACCGCTGATCCATCGTGATGAAAAGTTCCAGTTTTGTTTCATCGCTGCACAGAACAGAATCCCAAAACTTCTGTGGATTATTTATGATTTTGAGCCGACTTTTCTTGTGCTTTTGTGTCAGTAGTGGTGTATGTCTTGGAGTTCTGGCATGGAAACCTTCTGCATTTAGTACACGCCTTACTGTGCTCACTGAAACCTCAGTGCCTCTTGCCACCAAACCCTGTTGGAGATTTTTTCGAGGGTTTTTCACAACCTGCCGTCTCAGAAATCTGGCTGCAGCCATTGATAGCTTCCTTTTTCTGCTCCGTCCAGGTATTTCAATTATTTCTGTCCCTAACCAGTTCAGGTATTTCATGTGTTCCAGCTCAAGCACACCTGGGGCAACTAATGAAGCCTTTGATTAGTTGCATCAGGTGTGCTTGAGACAACATCTGTTTTGCATATTTGTGCTGTTGTGAGTGATTCTATTCAGGGGGTTTAATAATTATGAAACTGGAGAAATCATTAGAATTTGCATTTTCGGTTGAATTTGGGGAAACCGCTTGAAGCTTTTGTTTTGTTGAACTATTTCAATTGCTTTTGTTTATTACAGACAGCTGGAAGTCTGTACATTTTGACAATAAACCTGATTTGCAATGGGAGTTGATTCATTTTGATTGCAACATTTAAATGAAAACAGACAAACCAAAATTCTCTGAATACATTATTAGTGAGAAAGAACTGTCTATTGGAAAAACTCAAGAACAATCAAACAGTTGACAAGCAACTAATTCAATGTTCCACATATTGCATCTATAGTTCCCTAGAGTAATAAAATCATGCAAATGGAAATTGTCCTCAGAGTTTGAGTTTGGAAATTAACATTGGGAACGTTTTCTTGCTTACTAGCAAAAATACAGCTAATTTCAGGGTTCATAATAATTTATCAATTTGTATAGCGCTTTTTACAATGGTACATTTTCTCAAAGCAGCTTTACCGAAATATCATTTTTACGTTTACAAGCGACTTACTAATGAGAGCACATTCACACACCAATGGTAGCAGAGCTACATGCAAGGTGCTAACTTGCCATTGGGGGCAACTTAAGGTTCATTGTCTTGCCCAAGGACACTTCGGCATGGGATCACCCGGGCCGGGGTTCGAACCGCCAACCCCACGGTTAGTGGATTAGTGGACAACCCGCTCTACCGACTGAGCCACAGCCGCCCTGTTCATACAGATGCTTCATAATAAAATTCCAGGACGTTCAAAGAATTTAAAACGCAGTTTCTTCTTTTTCTTTTTCAAGCAGTATACAAGATATGCCATTCAAAAATATTCTTTATTTCTTCTTTTTAAATTCCAAAAATCAATAAATACAATAATAGTAATAAATCAAAATAAATAAAACAACCAATATGTTTTTCTGTTTGTCAGACAACAGCATGAGTATGAAATAGTGACTGAAACGTGGCCCATTAAGAGATTACATGTTAACCAGCAGTCACTTCCAAGTCATTTCCAATTTTATAAACACGACATCGTCTGACAAAATCATCATACACAAGTTAAACACATCGGCTGTGCTGTGATTTCTACTGTATTTACATGTGAAAGAATTACTCGGAGACAGTTAGAAATGAGTGAATGTGCTGCTTCTCTCTCTCTCTCTGCCGCTTCCGGACCAGAGTAGACGCAGAGAAAGGTCGGGGGGTGGGAGCAGGACCTGGCCACTCTCTTCTACAGAAAGTAGAAGGTTTTCCCAAACTGTTGCTAGTTTTGTCACTAGGTGTTTTTTGAGGGGAAAAACAAAGTCGCTGATGGAGTGTGAAAAGTGGACTGGAGCAGTCTGTCAAAATGAGTGAGTGAATAGTGGGAGGAGGGGGAGGGGCTACAGCGGGGTGCCATATTTTTAGTTAAAAGATTGTATTTGTGATCTATTGAAAATAAACACTTTATTTATTTACTTATTTAGCTTTTTTATTTATTTATTGACTGTATAATTGAAGCACTTTTTACTCACCCCTAGATAGAAAATTGCCAGTACTTATTTCAAAAAGCCACTTCAAGCACCTTAAACGAACCCTGATTTTAGTGATTAGACACAGCGGTTAGCATAACGTTCACTCGCTTACTAACAAACACAGCTAATCTTATTATTTACACACAGCAGTTAGCTGTGTTAGCTCGCTTGTTAGCAAACAGGAAATTATTAAGGGTTAAGATAAAGAATTTGGGTTGTATGAAGTGTCACCAGTTTTTGTGTATTCTGCAAAAGCAGTTAGATGTGCCTTTTTAGCGAAAATAGTATTAACTGCAGGACATGCATTACTTATGGTACTACTGTATTGACGACGCTACCATTAAAAAAAATAAAAAAATACAGTGGCATCTGCGGTATTTTGAAGCTTTAGTATCGTGATACTGCCTTTGTATCGGTACCCCATGAAACCCTTATGGGAACATAATGCAATTTTTTTTGGTAGGTTTTGGGTACTTTGTTGGAGCAGTGATTTTGCCTGCTGCTCATTTTGTTTGCTTTTGTCTTTTAAAGGCCAAAGAAACCGGGAGAAGACTACAGAAAGCAGTTGCTGCTTACTGCTGTAAAAGAGAAGAGATCTCCCTGATCTACCTGGAACTCCCTGATCCCTGAACATGCCTTCTATTCCTCTATTCCTCCTCCCTTTTCCTGCTCACCAACCTATGATGCATTCTGAATGATTATAGAATGGCTTAGAGGGTCAGATAAATTTGTCATTCACTTTATTCCTGTATAGTAGCTGGAAACCTTCTGTGCCAAGTACTCTAATCTTTCATTTGCCCTATTTTCTTGCCAAAATTACTTTTTGCTTAGTAAAACCATGATCCTTTGTACATATATCTCTATTAAAATCCAAATATCCAGATAACTAAAAAGGAAAATGTAAAATAAGAGTGTGAGAAACTGTTTAGGGAATTTCTTGTGCTCTAGAGAGAATACCGAGGTCCCTTTCTCCACATACACAGAGTATTTTCTGACCGGAAATGTGGATTGGGACATGGCTCAGCTCTTAAGGGCTAGCTGGCACTTAAACTCGCACATCTGATCACCATCATTGATTGCACTCTACTCAGGCCCTTATCTGAAGCCTACAGTGGTTGCCAGAACATCACTTCACCACTTTCCAGCTGACATCATAACATGTTTGGAAATCTCTTGCTTTGTACAAATAGGACAAGAAAGAATTTACCCTAACATTGGTGGACTGATGGGACATGCCATGACCACCCCATATGCCTTTGACGCTGGACCAAGCAAGAGTTTGAACTCAATCATAAGGCTTTTTCTCTCCTGATGTGATGGCTGTGTCGACACCTGTGCATGCCCTAGTCTAGTGTTTTCTTACCCTGGGTGTGTACCTGACTTCTTGGAAAACTGTTCACCTCTTATATGCTTGAAGGTCTGTCTGCCTGAAAAGGTTGCCAAACGTGCTTGAACTGTGAGAAACTCATCATCTCCTCGGCCACATAAGATACACTTTGTTTGCTAAGATGTCCTGAGGGACAGTCCGTCTGATGCAAAGAATAAAAAGGGAATCGTCAGTGGGCTCCTGCCTGAAAGCCTTGGCCATAAAGGCTGCATTGTAAGCATGGTGGATTCCTGGAGCACCCCGGCGAGCTCCACGGGCCTCCAAAAGACTGGAAGTGAACAGGGGGTGGCATCCCTTAATGGGCCCCAGCATGGGGTTAGGAGGAAAAATGAGTGTTTTTATTTCCTAATGTTTGTATGCTGTCTGCTTTTCTTTTGACTTCAAATGGTGGAGAATTAATATTAATATTAATAATGGAATTCTAAACAAAGTTATTTGTAATCTTGTGTCTGTGTATTTCAGCTTTTAATTGCTATACATTTAAAAGACGACTGATGTGAGTGCGAGACGGGTTTTTGTGGAGGGATGGCCCAAATGATATGGGAGAACAGATCAATCATGGGTAACAATGTCCAGTGGTCTTCCCTCTTCCTTTGAGTGGTCATCCCTCAGCGAGTGTGTATTAAAAATTGTCTGCTATAAAATTAGCTTCAGAATATTAAATGTACAAATACAGTATGCCTAAAATCCTGTATTATAAATTAATAATAAAAAAAAATCTTTCAACTAAACTCGGTGTCAAATGATTTTTTGGTTTTCAGGGAGGCCTGTGCTCTCAGGTTTTCGGCTGTAGATGGCAGTGTTGCTTCGATGCTCTGAGTAGATGCCCTAATCCATTTCTCAGCATCCATCCATCCATTTTCTATAATGCTTATACTTCAGGTTCACTGGGAATCTGGAGCCTATCCCTGGGAGTGTCAGGCACAAGGCGGTGTACACCCTGGACACGGTGCCAATCCATCAGCTGGGCACATTCGCACACCCATTCATACACTACGGACATTTTGGACATGCCAATCAGCCTACCGTGCAGGTCTTTGGACTGGGGAAGGTAACCGGAGTACCTGGAGGAAACCCCCACGGCACGGGGAGAACATGCAAACTCCACACACACAGGGCAGTGGCAGGAATCTAACCCCAACCCTGGAGGTATGAGGCCTACGTGCTAATCAATGAGCATTAATTATAGTCTTTCTGGATGCAGACCAGACATTATGCCTGACTATGTAGATAATGTTAACTGTCATCAATCAGTCTCTGAGAATCTGTCTGTGTGTGTATTTGGTTTAGCTACTGTCTAATGCCAGTCTGAGAGCAAGACACCATTCTTGTTAATAAAATAAGCTTTCTTTCTTTTTTTTTAAGCAGTGCTTGCCTGACTCTGAAAATGTCTTTCAAGATGTATAGCTGAGAGAGATCCAGCTTTCCAGTTGACATTGGCAGTGAAGTGAAGGAAAAGGAATGAACCAGATGGTCCAGGCAGCCTAAGCACACATTTCTTAGGAGTGAACTCTTGTCCAATTTCTTTGCTATTAGGATTTACATTTAACTATTGAAGCACAAGTTATACATCTTTATAAGGAGGCCAATGTGAATAATAATAATTAATCAATTTGTATAGCGCTTTTTACAATGGACATTGTCTCAAAGCAGCTTTAAGAAATATCATTTTACATTTACAAGCGACTTACTAATGAGAGCACACTCACACACCAATGGTAGCAGAGCTGCCATGCAAGGTGCTAGCTTGCCATTGGGGGCAACTTAGGGTTCAGTGTCTTGCCCAAGGATGGGATCATGGGAACACCCGGGCCGGGATTCGAACCGCCAACCCCATGGTTAGTGGATTAGTGGACAACCCGCTCTACCGACTGAGCCACAGCCGCCCTGAATCATAGTTTTATTCCTTTGCAGGGTCAGAACTCTATTTCTTCCTCTGTGTGAAGGAAGGGAGAAGTCCTGTGGGAGTGATGGGGCAGCTGCTTCACAATTCCATTTCCTTTCTGTCTCTGTGGTTTGGCTCAGAGATTCCTTAAGGGAAAACCCTACTATATAAGGCACAGCAGGAGTGTATTGGCAAAGGTGGTCTCTTATGGTATAATTTAACTGTTGCAGACCTTTTAGTCTCATTTAAAGTAATATTCCTTTCATTCTCAGGGAGCTTTTACTCCCCATTTTGGGCCCTCTTATAGAAAATGTGTCTCTGACGTTATATTATAGAATATGTCTGTCTGATGTTACATTATATTACATTTCTACTGAATGCATGTTTTCTAACTGAAAACTGGTACCAATCACATTCAACATTTCTAATACACAATATCTTTTAAAATGCTTTTTACCGTAATGGAACACAGCCATGTAATGGAACACAGGCAACTGGCATCATGTCCACAATAACAACAATAATGCACCTGTTAAATCTGCATGGCACACTATGTATAACATTAGATAGAAGTGAAAGTTGTGTGGGACTCGAAACTAACAGCTGTACTCGTTTCCCTTTTTTTCCTGCTGTCTTTGAATAGGCTGAGCAAAATCACACCGATGGTTCTTCTGATATTAAAACAAGCTGGGAGTCTGTCCGTGATAAAAATCCAGACTGTGAATACAGATAGTCTAGCGTCTCTGTTGGCTAATTTGTATTTCTGTTGCCACTATCTATTGACTTCTTGCTGCTGTTTACATGAGTCTTATGTCTTTTGAAATGATATTGAGCTCCAGTATAGACTACACTGTAAATCCTTTGACCCTTTTGGCAAAGGTAGATTAGTTGTGTGAGTTCAGCAGGATCACATGTCTCCAATGTGCAAGTCCTTTCTGTATGTGCGCTAAGGGTCACCATGCCAGCAGACTGTGATTGCTTACTATTTGCCTCACAAGTTCTTGTTGCTGCGTTTAAAAAAAGTTTTGTTTTAGGGAAGTCACTAGAAAGTGAGAGGCACTTTGTAAAGCTGTGACTGTTGACGGGAAATAAGTACACAGATCCTTTTCCTGGCAGTGAGGGCAAGTCAAGCACTATAGCTGTTTACATCTAAAACATTCCTGTTTTATTTCATTGTTTCTTTCAGATGTTCCTTGATTGTATAAACCTGTCACTGAAAAGAGATGTCAGATAGAGCTTTAAAAGAATATGAGCTCTGAGAGAAAATAGCAGTTCACTGCTGGATGAACAGGGTTTGCAGGAGCCATATGCTTTGGATGCTCTGAAGGATTCTAGGCGAAAGAATTTCTCGCACAGTTTGGAAATGAAGTGTGTAAACAAAATGATGGGTTGTTCTATTCAACCATTGTTATCTTTCTTACCGTCTCGCTGGATAACAGGTCATCTCAGTTAAGTGTTAGAGCACATTATATCAAGCTAGTTTCAACAGGGTATTGGATGATTGTACCAAGCTTTTTTCTTCCTGTAGCAGCATTACCTTCAGTCATCAGTCTAATTACAGTTTAATTATACACTGGGTTTTGCTAAACAAGTCTTGATCTGCCAACAGTGTGCATGAAATTCACTGGTATAGTTTCCAGCATTTTATTCCCAACTTCATGTTTCATGTCTCCATCAGTGGTTGGTAGTACACACCCAAGTGTTGATGAAAGTGTTGTTGTTTTTACATTAGGATGATGTTCTGTACTGAATTTATCATGCTATATAGTGACGGAAAATTAATGCAACACTTTATGGAGACTAATTACTTAATTAATGATAAATTGATTCATCCCACGGTGCATCTTCCATTCACCAAATTGGGAGCAGTGGTGGCTTAGCGGTTAAGGCTCTGAGTTACTGATCGGAAGGTCGAGGGTTAAAGCCCCAGCACTGCTAAGCTGCCAATGTTTGGCCCTTTGAGCAAGGCCCTGCTCCAGGGGTGCTGTATCATGGCTGACCTTGCACTCTGACCCAAACTTCCTAATATGCTAGGGTATGTGAAGAAAAGAATTTCACTGTGCTCTAATGTATATGTGACCAATAAAGACTCCCGGAGAGCCCTGTTTGCACAAAGTCAGTGAATCTCTGAAGGCAAGTTGTATAATGTCATCACTTGTCAACTATTTTTGCATATCACAGGTATGTACTCTACATGCATTGTTGATAATATCTAATGTCTGGAAACTTGAGCAAGCATTTACTGTTATGGTTACTTATAATAATAATGTAATAATAAATCAGAGTGGGTTATAAAAGAACCAACAGTAATATTACAAAACAAATATTGCAATATCCTTCTCATAAATTGAATAAAGTAACAATGTTGTTACAGGGGCGCAGTGGCTTAGTGGTTAGCATGTTTGCCTTGCACCTCCCGGGTTGGAGGTTTGATTCCAGTCACCCTGTGTGCTTGGAGTTTGCATGTTCTTATTGATTCAGAATGCAGCAGTATGCATCGTCTTCAACAAGCCCAAGAGAACCCATGTCACCCCGCTTTTCATCTCCCTCTACTGGCTTCCTGTAGCCATCTGCTTCAAATTCAAGACCTTGATGCTCACATACAAGACCTTGTCTGGAACTGCACCGCCCTACCTCAGCACTCTTTTGAAGGCTTACGTTCCCACATGCAATCTGTGATCAATTAACGACCGACACTTAGTAGTGCCTACTCAGCGTGGCTAAAGGTCCCTTTCCAGAACCTTCACACTAACTGTTCCTCAGTGGTGGAATGCACTTCCAACCTCAATCCGGACTGCAGAATCTGTCCTCTATCTTCAAAAAACAGCTAAAGACCCATCTCTTCCGTGAACATGTAACTAACCCCTAAAATGCCAACCCCACACTATACTTTAAAAAAAAAAAAAACTTACTCTGGCTCTTGAAGTTTTTAGATGTTTTATTAAACATGGATAAACATAAAACTCGCCTAAGCAGGAGATATAACACTGGAAAACTCCTGTTAAAAAAAAAGAAAACACGAACACTGTCAAAGCTTTCAGCTGGGTGACATGAGGTTGAGGTGTTGATAATTGCATCAAAAAGTTGCCCAGCATGTCAGTGGTTTTGGTAAAAGTTGACCGTCCAAGTCAGTAGAGAAGAAATTCACCCCCACTATCAGCACCAAGCCTGTGTGTGGATAGATGCATATGCACAGAAGTGTGGAGAGCAAGTCAGGCTGCAACCTTCAAGATTCACAATGTTGTGGCAAAAGAAAAGTGTACAACAGATGGTAGTTCTTACTAGTTCCTTATCCTCTTTGTGGAGCATCCGAGGCTGAGACTAAAACTGGTATTTTGAGGCCAATCAAATATTGGAAGATCATCTACCTGAAACCCTGTTCCATGTAATTATTCTACAGAAGTGTTTGGCACCACAGGACACATCGTCTACTGCAGCATGTCTGTGGCCCTTTCCCTTGTTCCTCGTTACATTTTCCAGTGCACAGGAAACTAGACAATTTGACCTTTTCTTTTTGCACTGACCTTTGCTTTAATTTTATAGTGACATGCTCCGGTATTGCACGAGGACCTCATTAGGAAACAGTTCAGCAACGACCTTTTGTGTGCAATTGCACTGCACAAGCTGCCATAAGGCTCCAATCAAATGAACAACTTTCTGGAGACATACACAATCTCTAAATGCAGTTTTCTCATTTTACTACTAAACATCAGAACTAAATATTGATGAGGATGGGTTCACTTTTGAGTCTGGTTCCTCTGGAGTCTGTAGGGTTAAGTGTGTCTGTGTGTACATTTCTAAATTATTTAGAAATTTAACATTTATATCTGGAACTTACACCTTCAACCATAAGATTAAAACCACCTGCCTAATATTGTGTAGGTCCTGCTTGTGCCACCAAAAACAGCTATGACCTATAAAGGCATCCACAAGACCTCAGAAGGTGTGCTATGGTATCTAGCACTAAGATGTTAGTTATGGGGTTGTGCAATGCACTGTGTGTTCTGAGTCATTTCTATCCTTACCTTTTTCAGCAATTTGTGCTATAGTGCTCTTCTGTGGGATTGGACCAAACTTGTTAGTCTTCGCTCCCCACAAGCATCAGTGAGCCTTTGGCACCCATGACCATTGCTGGTTCACTGTTTGTCCTTCCTTGGACCACATTTGGTAGGTACTAACTTCTGCATATAATGGGAACACCCCACAAGACCTGCCGTTTTGGAGATGCTCTGACCCAGAGGTCCAGTCATCACAATTTGGTCCATGTCAACACTTCTCAGTCTTTATGCCAACCATTTTTCATGCTTCTAACACAACTTTTGATGCCTGACTGTTCACTGCTGCCTAATACAGTATATCCCACCCCATTGACCGGTAGAAAGATAATCTGTCAGTGATTTTAACATTCTAGCTGATCTGTGTGTGTGTGTGTGTGTGTGTGTGTGTGTGTGTGTGTATGTATGTGTATATATAATATATGTGTACTCAGCAAAAAAATAAATGTCCCTTTTTCAGGAGACTGTATTTTAAAGATACTTTTGTAAAATCCAAATAAGCTTTACAGATCATTATTGAAATGGGTTTAAACAATTATTTTCATGCTTGTTCAATGAACCATAAACAATTATTGCACAAGCACCTGTGAAACAATCCTTAAGTCACTAACAGTTTACAGGCTGTAGGCAATTAAGGTCACAGTTAAGAGACTAAAGAGACCTTTCAACTGACTCTGAAAAACACCAGAAGAAAGATGTCTAGGGTTTAGATCTGCAACAACTAATCGATGATAATCGATTATTAAAATCGTTGTCAATGAATCTTATTATTGATTAGTTGGTCTGTGACCAAATTTGACAGTAAATTTACACTGTTACACAAGCTGTACACTCACTACTTTACATTGTAGCAAAGTGTCATTTCTTCAGTGTTGTCACATGAAAAGATATCATCAAATATTTACAAAAATGTGAGGGGCGTACTCACTTTTGTGAGATACTGTGAATATATATTGTGTGTGTGTGTGTATATATACGTGTGTGTGTGTGTGTGTGTGTGTATATATATATATATATATGCGTGTGTATTTGTGTGTATCTATATGTGTGTATATTTATGCATTTTTTTATGGATGCACAAAAAGCACTGAATTAAACTATAGTCCTAAATTAATATTCTGATGTGTGTCTGTGTGTATTGGGTTCTTTTCAGTCTTATATAATTAGACTAGGAGTTGTGTAAAGTTTTAGTCTGAAGTTGTAACACTCAGTTTGTTGATTTAATTTAAATAAACTTTTTTTTCAAAAAGGTACTGAACGTTTGCCCAGGCCCATCCGATTAATCGATGATAATAATAATAATAATAATAATTTTTTAAAAATAATAATAATCGGCCAAATAATCAATTATGAAAATAATCGTTAGTTGCAGTCCTACTAGTGTGCTTTGCTCACCTGTGTGAACATGCCATAGACCTGCTGCAGGGAGGCATGAGGAATGCAGATGTGGCCAGAGCAATAAACTGTAATGTTTGTAATGTAAGACTTCTAAGACAGTGCTCCAGGGAGACAGGAAGGACAGCTAATCGTCCTCGCACTGGAAAATTACATGTAACCATGTGTCCATGGGACTCATTATTCAGTTTCTGTTCGTCAAATATCTGTGAAACTTGTTCAGTTTATCTCTCAGTTGTTGTGTTTTTTTGTCAATACAAATATTTGTGTCAATATCCAAAGTGCTATACATTTTTTTTTTTAAATTGAATTAAATATTCGTTGTCAGTAATATCCAGATGGTGCCCTTTTTTTTTTTTTGGGAATAGTCACATCCTGCTCATGTTCTCATACACATGAGGAGTCTTTCACATTGATATTCTGATGTCAGGAAAGAAACCTGTTTATTGTGTGGGATTTTAATTTTACAGTAAAAATGCAAATTCTTTTTCTTCACTTGTGGAAAAAGACAGCTTGGGAAAAAAAAAACCTGCTTGAAGTCTTAATTGTTTGGTTTGGCTTTACAATGTCAATTAAAAATTATGGGACAATAGAAGGAAATGTTTGTGGAAAAACAGCTCTTATAAGATGCATTCACTTTTTAAAAAAAGATGGTTTGAGTAAATGCAGCAGAAAACGAGGCCAGCCAAAGCCTGATGAATGTCCATCATTTGGTTCATAATCACCATGGAGACAAGCCATTCTAACAGCAGGCCGGCTGGTGATTTATGGCTGAAAAGAGCTAAGCATCAAATTATTCAGCTGTTGAATATGCACATTGCACAAAACCTCAGTAAACGAAGTCAGCTGGCTTGTTTCAGTTCTGAGAAAACTGCTGTATTCAATTAATTCGCATAGAGAATATGTCCCAGTCATGCCATCTAAAACACATCTGAATTGATGAAGGTTCACCCAGGATTGAAGCCACTGGAATGCACTGACGATGTTCAGTCTTGCTTTATACTCAAGTACAAGCAAAGAACCCTTAACATACACCAGTTATTTAATGCTTACAATAAACGTTTTGTCTTTCTTAAATTGTAAAGGGCTGCATGGACCATAAACATGGCCCATTACCAAGTTTGACTCGGAAGATTTCCTTTGTATTTGTTTGCATCCTGCCTTTTCAACTCTCCTTCCTCTGGGATGTGGAAACGTCCCCTTGAGTCTTTGTAGACTGGCAGGTTTATGTCTGTGTGTTTTGGACCCATACTTTGTGACATACATCTGAGATCTCAGTGCTATTAACCTTGTGCTTCACCTTTGGATGGTTCCTTGGGATTTAATTGCACCTCTGCCCTATTGCTCAGAAAGACCAGTATTCCATTACATTATACTGTAATAAACTAGAGGGCAGAATTAGGGTTAGGGGAGATTGTGTTAGACTGTTTTAATCAAGCAAAAATAAATGCTCCCCATGTGAAATCAAACATTTATTAAGATTCATATTTATCCATGTTGTGCATTGAGACTTCCTTATGGTGCAATTCTAGTGATTGAATGAATAGCTTGTTAGCACTGGCATGTGTATGCAAACTTTTAGTTCCTGTAGAGTACACAAAAAAAAAACTAGCATCTGTATCTGTCAATAGGCTGTAAATCTGTATATGTCAATATGTTCCACTGTTTGCTTAGTTGTTTGGGGGGGAAAAGGCAACGCGTCATTCTAGGCTAAGTTTATATACAGTGTATGCATGTGTGAGGTCCACATGCAAAACACCTCCATCCTCTTGTGAGTTTAAACTTGAGAATGTCCTGTGTATGCATAGAAATGAGTTTCAGTTCTAGTGCATGTTAAGATCAGTCCTCTGTATAGTGGCTAGGATAGTCATTAGAGTACTGAAAGATTATATAGGTGTTGGACACATGGGCTTATCTAAGGCTTTGTGTGGCCTCTTGGGATGCCCTGTGCTTGCAGTTCCAACTATACAGGAAGCACCATTTGGAGCATGAATAGCACAACGGAAGAAGTGAAAGGAAAAAAGGCTTTGAAGCACAGAATCAAAAGGATTATAACAATTTGGAGGAAAGACCGAGGAGTGCCGTACACCAATCTGAAGATTTCTTCATTTAGAATTTGCTTCAGATTTGAAGTGTTTGGCTCAAATCTAAACTCATCTGCATTTCATATGGCGCATAGAAGATAAAAAGAACTTTCTGTGCAAGCTTTCACCACTATCAATTTTTTTTCAGTTAATATACAACAGACTCATCCCTTTGGTATGTTATGTAAATTTTTTGTAGATAATTTTTCAACAAAGCAGCATTTTTGTTTTTTGTATAACTATTTTAATTCTGAAATTAAATGTACAGTGCTGTGAAAAAGCATCTTGATTTCGGATGTTTTTGTGTATATCTGATACGAAGTAGTTTTAGATATTCAAAATACAACATAAAACAAAGGCAACCTGAGTAAACACACAATAGTTATACAACATTTTTAAAATCTGGTTGTGCCACCTTTTAGCACCAATAACTGCAACTAAACACTTCTGATAACTGGAGGTCAGACTTTCACTTACTTCTAGGACTTACTCCTATGCTTTGAATCATTGTTTTGCTGCATAATCAAGTTGTGCTTGAGTTTTACTTATAGACTGTAGACGGACATTTTCCTTTAGGATTTTCTGGTAGAGAGTAGAATTCATGATTCCCTCAGTTATTGCATGTTGCCCAGGCCCTGCAGCAATGCAGCAAAACAGCAAAGCATCCTCACGGTATCACATTTCCACCACCATGCTTGACCATAGGTTTGATTTTCTTTTTGTGGAATTCTGTGTTTGGTTTATGACTCCTTGAAATTTGGCACGTACCCAGTATTACTTGCAGCTGAACCTATTTACACCGCATGGATATAGATACCTGTCCAGACATTGGCTACATGCCAAATTATTTGCATCTTGCCCAGCTTGAATTTCACAACACTAATACATTTGAATATAGGGTACTGAATGCTAAATTTCATTGTCGTCTCACAATTATTTTACTATATTGTCCTCCTAAGGCTAAAACTGACACTTTTTCCAAACTCAGTGAACTATTAATTCTTGTCTGTGCTTCGTCATCACGTGTCCTCTTGCTTGGTGACTTTAATATTTATGTGGATACAGTGTGCTATAACTCATCTCAACTACTGTCTGTTTCTGATTGTTTCAATCTGATTCAATATGTGACTTTTTCTACTTACACCCATGGTCATACTCTTGATTTAATCTGTACATCTGGATTTGATATCGCTTCAATCTCCTCTTTTGACACCGGCATCATTGATCATAAGCTCATTGAATTTAGAAATGCATAAGAAATGCAGTAACACTATGATATCCTATCGGTACATTAAATCTGTTCATGCCACAGTACTCTGTGCTACCACTGCTACCATGTTTCTGATGTTTTATATATCTCCTGTCGTTCAACAAAAGCAAGCAATAAGCCTAAGGTTTTGTTTGACACAATCTATAAGCTCACCCAACCCCCAGCTCATGATGTTCACACTGAATCTGTTGCTCTGTTGATCTTTCAGGCAAAACTCTCGATCTACCGGTCAATTTTCATTCCCACCCTCACCTATGGTCATGAAGGTTGGGTAATGACCAAAAGAACTAGATCGCGGGTACAAGCGGCCGAAATGGGTTTTCAGGGTGGCTGGCCTCTCCCTTAGGGATAGGGTGAGAAGCTCGGCTATCCGAGAGGAACTCGGAGTAGAGTCGCTGCTCCTTTGCGTTGAAAGGAGTCAGTTGAGGTGGTTCGGGCATCTGGTAAGGATGCCCCCTGGATGCCTCCCTAGGGAGGTATTCCAGGCACATCCAACTGGGAGGAGACCTCGGGGAAGACCCAGGACTAGGTGGAAAGACTATATTTCCACACTGACCTGGGAACGCCTCGGGATCCCCCAGGCAGAGCTGGTTAATGTTGCTCAGGAAAAGGAAGTTTGGGGTTCCTTGCTGGAGCTGCTACCCCCGCAACCCGATTTTGGATAAGGGGTTGAGGATGGATGGATGGATGGATGGATGGCCTCAGATTTTAGTTTTCTGCCTGACCACCCTTATCAACAATTGTATAGCTTTACTCCTACGAACCCCTCTTAATAGTGTAATCCAGTTCTCTTCATCGTGCCACCTTGATCCTGCTCCAACATTTTGCCTCAAACTCTGTCATTCTGTCCTCTCTGCACCTATTTCTCACTTCATAAACAGATATTTAGCTTCTGTGCCTTTGTATAAGTGTGTGTGTGTGTGTGTGTGTGTGTGTGTGTGTGTGTGTGTGTGTATGTATGTATGTATATATATTATTAGATATATGTGAAAAAATATGTATACATGTATATACCTATCGTTCTACTAAGGCATCAAGTGGAAACTGACACTATACAGGAACCTTTATGAATACACAGATGCTGCTGTTATCTGTGAGCTATGTGTAAAGCATGTCAAGACCAGGCTTGACTGCTGTGGAAGAATGAGCTGGCTTATGCCTTTGCTATGTTTTGTAAAGACAAGGTATATAGGCTTCATCCATCTTATAGTTTCTATAGAAAACTTACTCATTCTCACAGTCAACCCTGAAGCTGTGTGCAACTTTAGACAGGTGTTCTTGCATAGCTGGTAGCTTTTATAAAAACTAAGAAGGAAGCCACTCTATTGTGTTCATACAAAGATACTCTCAGTTATATATCTGTCATTGTCTGGTCTGCACACCCATTAGCTCTGGTTTAGACTCCGAATATTATATATTTATTTACTCCTTGTTTACTATACTAAAGTTTTTTAGCATAAGTGTGCTATATAGTGTCTCAGGAAAAAACATTAAAAAAACAATCATAAACTAGATAAACTATCAACTTTCAATAAGTTGTAAAGAAAGCATTTCTCTGTCCAATAAACATCTTATTCATGCGCAATCATGTACTACTATACAAATCGCTAAAAGTAATAACAATGGCTCCAGTTTGCTTCATGTCCAAAGCATGCCTGTTGTGAGAGAAGCAGTTTGCTTTAACAGGCTTAATCACATAAATGCTCATAAAATTGCCACCCCTTCAGGCATGATAGCTGAGATGGTACCAGTGAGGTCAGGAGTTTACAGTCTAGCCTGATTTTCCCCTAATCCTCCTGAAGCCTGTTGGTTTGGGTAATTTAGGAAGTATTGCATAATAGCAGATGGTTTGTATTTGAGCCCTAACAGATGATAAAGTGCCTCAGAACTGGATGGACTCTATGGCTCCAGAGCTTCATTACAACTCCTGACGCCCGCATGGCTGTGGTCCTTCATAAATGAGCTTAGGAGCATGATTTATTCCTGCACATTATTCATCCTAAAGGTGTAGGAGGATAAACGAACACTGTTTCTGATAATTTGGGGATTTTTTTTTTATTGTGCAGAGATTTTTTTGAGCTTCTGTTCCATGTTTGTTTGATAGTCAGCTGTGGAAAGGCTTGCATTAGTATTAGTGTGTGCTTGGCCAAAGTATTAAGGAGAATATGTCTCTTGAGAGGGAGGTTTTTAAGCTCAGCTGCAACAAAATAGAAGCATGGCGGTTGAACAAAAGGACAAGCAGCTGCAGTCCAGTCTTTCTCCAATCACTTCCAAATACTTAAAAGAGATCATTCCTCATTTTTGTAATTAGAGAGAATGATGCCAATTCTGTGCACATAAACAGCTGAACTAAACTTTAAAGCATTTAAAGATAATGATAGTGGGACATTCGTTGCACATCTGTGCATTATATAATTGTATTTATGAACTGACATCATAACTGGATCATTGTTTGGTGTTGCTT
Source organism: Noturus placidus (assembly GCA_022414735.1). Classification (NCBI taxonomy): domain Eukaryota; kingdom Metazoa; phylum Chordata; class Actinopteri; order Siluriformes; family Ictaluridae; genus Noturus; species Noturus placidus. Next base: position 69,932 of record JAFFST010049588.1, read on the forward strand.
TTGAGTGACATGTAAGGCTTATAAAAGGCCAACAGCTCTGAATGGCTCATTCTTACTTTGGCAACCACTTTATCCTGTCATTGTCATGGTAGTTCCAGAAAATATCTCAGGACCAATGGCATGAGGCAGGAATACACCTTAGAGAGGAGGCCAGTCTGTCACAGAGCACCAGGCATTCACACATTCAGATTTAAGGGCAATTTATATTTGGCAATCCTCATGGCATTTTTTGGGATGGGGTTGGAAACCCACACGGACATGGGGAGAACATGCAAAACTCAGTAACAGTAATCCTAGCTCAGGATCAATCCGTGAACCCTGGAGCGGTGAGGTAGCAACGCACCACTGCGCCACACACTCTGAATCACTTTCATGCTAAAATCCCAGTTCACTATCGAACTCTTCAGATATTACTGAGTCTACTTTTAAGAATAATATTGTATACAAAATTCTCTATAATTGCAGCTGTCATGAGTTTTTGTAACAATGTTGAGATTCTGCAATTATCCTGAGGAGTGTGTCTGAATGGCTGAATGCACAAAGAATGAAGAAAGTACATGCCACATCACATCTCTCTTTTTATTGGATTCAGAACAGCAAAACAACTAACTTGTATTTGAAACATGCTGTTCCTTTCACATTTGGGACGGCTGATACTATTTCCATTATAGCTGGCAAAGCAGTAGTGTTAACTATTTCTCTAGGAATTGAAACAAATCAGTCTGAAAAGTCTGGAGTGGAAATTTCTTCTGTCAGCTATGTATGGAGGAAAAAGACCAAACTGCTTGATAGTTATATAACCGTTTTTAATTTATGACTCAGGCCTGAGTTAAGGTCAAGTGATATCTAAAGTACAATCTAATATCTAATTGTAGACATTTTCTCTCTTGCGTGTAGACCGATGTTAGACAGGACAGTACAGATTCCTTTGGAATATGCATGCAGTGTTGGTTTGGTTGCTAGTAAAGGCACAATATCAAAATCCACTATAGAGCGTGGTCTGTTTTTCTAAGCTTCTCTCAAATAGATTCCTGCTGTCAGGAACAGGGATGAGGTTTGCTCCATTGTGTTATATTTGGCAAGGCACTAGAGATGTCAGACCATTCTAAGATCTCTTTATACTGTATATAACAGTGAGAATGATCTTGCTGCTGCTGTTAACCTGGCGGTGGTGCATGAGGGGAATGAGAAAAAAGAAGCAATTATGGCTCCTTTCCATGAGCTCGACTTCAAAGTGAAGCGTTAATACCTTTCCTGGAATACTGAGCTTTTTTTTTTCATTTACTCTAAATCAGCATTGGATTAAGTGATTCTCAGTACAAGCAGTTTCAACCAGTAATTGTGTGTAAGTAGAAGATGATAGTCTAAGTCCACCAGTTATTATCCAATTCTAGTTGCAGCAGCCCTTTTTAAGGATTGTCAACAATGTTCTATTATTTTAATGGAGGCCACATGCTTTGTATGCTGTGCACTTAAGTGGCTTACAGGACCCTTTACTCTTTTCTTAACAAGTGCTAAGTGATAGTGTACTTAGTCTCAGTCTGATTGCTGGTGTGGATGACATTAAAGGGCTCTGAGTGGGCCTTGACTCCTTTCAGGCTATGGATCGTTTTAGAGACACACTCTACCACTGCTCTTCCAGGCCTTTCAGGGACCAAACACACTCCCTTGTCCTTCCAAAGGGAGCAGGAATAGGAGCCAATAATAAAGGACGCCTGCCAAAACCTCAATGAATTCTTGACGAAGGAAAGAATGCAGTAGGACTAGAAGCCACGTTCTCCTATTTTTCTCTTTTCTCCCTTTGTTTATCTTTCAATAAACATGAAAATGGCCTTGTTCTCTCCTCTACTCAGCCCACTTTACCTTCTTTCCCTTGTCTAACCCTAGCACTAAAGTCAACTCTAGTCTAAACTTTCATTGGCAAACAAACTTCATTTTTGGCAACAGTAATGCCAAGCTTGGTTAAACGATCCAGATTATCCACATCCAATCATCATGTAGATGGATTCACCATTGTGTTATGATTTGTTTTTATTTTTTCTTAAACATAAGTTCTTGACTAGTAGAGAGAACAGTGGTGTAAGCCATGTCCTGTATATGTGTTTATTGCTAAGCATCAGAGATAGGAAATGTCAAATTACTGAGTAGCATATGAGACACAGACAGCAGATTGTGTTTTGTTTGGCTCATGATAGAACTCTGATAATTACTTCTAGATGCACTTCACAGCCTATTCCATTCCCTTTATTCCACCAGTGTTTGGATCCTGATCCTGATTAGTAAAAAGCAAACATGGGGATTTTTTTTTCTTGCATAGGTATGGATTGAATATAACTGTAACCATTTCAGATACGTACTGAATTCACTGTTTAGAAACTATCCCTCACACATACAGCATTTAGCAATTGTGTACTACAGTGTCCACTCATCTGGATCATCAATACCATCAATTCATCTCCCTGAGTAAACATCCTGATAAAATATTGTGAGAATAAATGAAATCCATAACTGAATAAATACATCCAGCTGTATCTTCTCTCAGTATTTGAAAACAATTGAGTGTCATCTTTTTATTAAAAAATGAACTATCTCTCCAAACCTTGGAACTGCTACAGTGTTTGTGAGAAAAGCCTACACATAGGTTATCATCAAACCTGTTTAAAACCATGCAAAACTCACTTGCACACATTCAGAGAGCTGTGCAAAAGAACTTTTGTGGTCCATCAAGATGTCTACAGTATTTTTATTTTCTTGCAACCTTCTCTCTCTGTTCCTTTAGTTATGTGCTGTCTTATACTCATCGTTCCTGTCGTTACCATTCTAAAGCCTGCACTACACAGCAGGAACTCTCATCCCTTCCCCAGCATGGCTATAACATTAGTCATGTGTTTAAGCAATGGTCCTAGCTGATGACTTTTCAGCATCTCATAATTGTAATAGGTTTCTCTGTTTAAGCTGGAAGTTTTATTATGCAGCGATTCTACTGTTTCCGAATGCTTCGAATATTTGAATAGCAGAAAGATTGCTAACAAAGTGGCATTTACTTGAATACAGAAGCCCTTTTTCATAGACATCTGAAGGGATGTAGATCAAATGGTCAACACTTACTGTAGGTAATCATACTCTAAATTTGATGTACCTACATTAAAAATGTTTTTTGTATTGTATGACAGATTATTTAAAACAGAAATCAGCTTTCCTCCTCCTCTAGCTCGGCCCATTGGTGCTTCGTTACTGCTATATGGTCAGTGAAGCAAAGTGAGCATCTTTGTTGATAAAACAGTTTACAGTTGTAAACCTAAAGAATTTTCCAATGGAGCCGAGAGAAAATAGGGCTGTGTGCCTGGATTGCAATCTTAAGCTTGTCTTGTAAGCTTTAAATTTGGCCTTGACCTGTAAAAATCTCAGTCTTTCCTTGATCTTAGCTGGAAAGAATCTTGGTATTTTCCAGCTCTCACATTGTTGAATTGCTGTGGAATAATTTCTCTAAATGTGCTTTGGGCAGTGTAATAAGTGTAATAGCTGTCTGTTCAGCCGTTTTATTTATTTTTTTTATTAATCATTTATACATCATTCTTCAAGGTTAAAAAGTAAAAATGTTTCCTAAAAAGGCAGCAGTGAAGCTCACATACAGAGAGACCTTATCAATCAAGTGAATATCAAACAACCGCTTTAAAGAGCCATATGATTAATATGATACAGTACATATGGTAAATGGCGCACTTTTACAGCGCTTTTATCCAAAGCGCTTTACACTGTGTCTCATTCACCCATTCACACACACACTCACACACCAATGGTAGCAGAGCTGCCATTCAAGGCGCTAGCTTGCCATCGGGAGCAACTTAGGGTTCAGAGTCTTGCCCAAGGACACTCCGGACACTCACTCTACCGACTGAACCACAGCTGCCCATCTGAAATGGCAGTGTTTCTCAAACTTTTTGTAGTCCCCATGGATTCAATTAATGAACTTTATTCAAATTTATTGTAGCTATAGAGTTTTTCTTTCCACTGACAGAATACATTAGGTCTGGGTTTATTTTGCCACTTGGACCCCTAAATATGATTACTTTAACAATGTGGGTTGTGATTTCCACCACTGTAGCAAAATTTGTAACAAACAAATACAGTATTTCACAAAAGTGAGTACACCCCTCACATTTGTGTAAATATTTGATTATATCTTTTCATGTGACAACACTGAAGAAATGACACTTTGCTACAATATAAAGCAGTGAGTGTACAGCTTGTGTAACAATGTAAATTTACTGTCCCCTCAAAATAACTCAACACACAGACATTAATGTCTAAACCCCTGGCAACAACAGCTTATTTGCAATGGGGTTGAATAATTTTGATTGCGACTATACATATTTAAATTTCAAATGTCAATTTTCCTGTTTGTAAATGATAAATCGTGCAATTATATATTTACACTGTGTCTCATTCACCCATTCACACACACTCACACACCAATGGTAGCAGAGCTTCCATGCAAGGCGCTAACTTACCATCGGGAGCAATTTGGGGTTCAGTGTCTTGCCCAAGGACACTTTGGTATGTGGAGTCATGTGGGCTGGGACTCTAACCGCCAACCCTACGATTAGTGGACAACCCGCTCTATCACCTGAGCCACAGTGTTTGTTTCACTGTAGTTAGTGAATAATTTACAGAATAATTCACCTTAGGACCAATACCTGAATAATAAGTCATGGGGAAAAAAATTAACATTCATAGAGATAAACAGAGTAAAATCCATCCATCCATCCTCTACCACTTACTCCTTTATCAGGGTCACGGGGAACCTGGAGCTTATCCCAGGAGGCATCGGGCACAAGGCAGGGTACACCCTGGACAGGGTGCCAATCCATCGCAGGGAAAAACAGAGTGAAATATTTTATTAATTTAGATTGTGCCCTGTGATGGACTGGCACCCTGTCCAGGGTGTACCCCGCCTTGTGCCCGATGCTCCCTGGGATAGGCTCCAGGTTCCCCGTGACCCTGAACAGGAGTAAGCGGTTGAAGATGGATGGATGGATGGAAGGATCTTAGGAAATAAAACTATTGGCTTTTGTATATTACTATACTATAAATAGCTTACATGATCCGTCACTTGGGTGTAATACAAACGTGCAGTGCTCTAAAAATGTTACCAATATGGACATTTATGCAAAGGTGTGTACATTGTTGCTGGTCTATGAGACACTGAGGTTTTGTGGTAATATCTGTGATGCAATGAAGAAACTGTCCATCGTGTCCATCAGCTGAGTCTGTTAGACTGTGTCAAGAATACCAGCATTCTCAATTAACACATCTCACTCAATTTCAATATCGATAAACAATATCAGACTGGAGCAAATCTTTATCTTTATACCATATTCATAAATGAACATTGTTTTATTTATCTTTGCGTAAACTAGAGAACTAGATATTTAAACAAGCTGCCATATCAGATTGCTAGAAGTTGTAGATCCTAATACAGGCTAACATAGTATTGTATTAGATGAGATGGTATCACATTGCTGTAAAATATTACAAGCTAGGCAGAGTAGAATAAATATCAAACTTGAATGTCAGAATTTTCCTGCAGTCGAGACTGACCATGATGCTGAAAAGTGCTTCATGGAAAAACTGATATCTTTTGCATATGCTGTAATGACGTCATGTAATGCCAACCTTGCTAAGCATGGTGGTTGGGCAATAAAAATCTTTTCAGAGTGAGTCACACAGTAGTGCAATATGCGTTCTATCCTATAACTACTTTAAATGTAAAAATAAACATTTAATATAGCTGTGGATTTTCCATTCATCATTCAGCTGTGGACTGAGGGTTAATTCTTGTCTTCTAGCGTCAATTGGAATTCATTTTCCAACAGTATAATTATGTTTTCATTTTCCACTGTGTCAAAGTAGTGGCCATGACCATTTTTTAATTAGGTTACTAAATGAAGTATCCAATGAAATTTCATTGTCATTTCCATCCATTTTCTATACCGCTTATCCTTCAGGGTTACGGGGAACCTAAAGGAGCATTGGGCACAAGGTGGGGTGCACCTTGGACAGGGTGCCACTCCATCACAGGGCACAATTACATTCACACACCCAATTCACCCACACTACAATGAATGCTTTTGGACTGGGAGAGGAAACTGGAGTACCTGGAGGAAACATTCACACACTATGGACACTTTGGACATGCCAGTCAGCCTAACATGCAGGTATTTAGACTGGGGGAAGAAACCCCCGCACCACGGGGAGAACATGCACACAGAGGGAAGTGGCATGAATCAAACCCCCAACCCTGGAGGTGTGAGGCGAACGTGCTAGCCACAAAGCCACCGTGCTCCCCTCATATAATTCCATCCTGTATATATAATGTCTGGAAATAATTTTAGGGCTTGAGGCAACATTGCACTTATCTAACATCTGGTCTAGCATAATGAGAAACTTTTGCTGTTGTTGTTTGCTTTTGCTGTTATCAAGCTATGAAGTCTGTCTAATGTCTGTCGTTAATTATTAAAAAATTATTTAAGAATGGTCTTTGTTATTTGTTGCTTTTGAAAAAACTCTGTGCTGCGTACATTGATTGTTTAGAAGTTGTCATTTAGGCAGCATTATAACTAACTTTCCAGACTGAAAGAGTGTGTGTGTGTGTGTGTGTGTGTGTGTGTGTGGTTAGGTGGTGATGAGACATTTTTAAGAGGAAACTAATAGTAGAAAATGAACAGAATCAGAATGCACAATCTTAAGGCATGCAAGACAAGGCTCTTTAGTGTAAAACACATGGAGACTAATAAAAAAATTAAAAGGAGACATAAGGAAGGGTGCAGAAAGGGAACATTGTTTGTGTTCACAGCTCAGGTCTCCTGCCGTAACTGGAAGCCTTGCATTCCTGAGTCCATGAGTGACAGTGTACAGAATGAGAGAGGGTCAAACTCAGTGCGTATTGTTCTAAAGATTTCTTTCTACTGTTGGCAGTTCATTTCTCTCACTTAAATCTGAGGCCAATTAATAGGTTACAGAGAGCAGAGGAAGTCCTCTGATGTTGTTATCAAACTCCACTTTGTTCCGAGGGCTGTCGGCTAATTTATCCAGAAAGCCGAATGTTCTGGCTCACTGTGGTGCTCATCACAGAGTATCATTTGAGAAAGTAGAAATGTGCATTTGTGCATGTGCACTTGACCGGTAAAACTGCATATTAATGCAGGTAATATTAAGTTGGGAATGTTTCAGAACTCATCCACACAGGTCCTGACTTGTGTTTGCCGGGAGAAGCATTTCCATGACAATTTAAGGTATGCTTGCTCAGTAAATGCATAGATTTAGCCTGTACTTTTCCCTGACACTAAATCAGTTATCTACCATTTTTGCAATAATTGTAGTTTCATCTTTTTGAAGTATGAAGTGATTTATAACGTTAAGGCTAATCTATTATCTTCACATTCATAGTAGATGAACACATTTTCTTCTCACATTATGTCTGTAATATGTCAATTCTGTTTGCCTTAGTTAATAGTGAGAGAAGACCTTTAGAACGAGTCAGAGATACTGTGGCCCAGGGCATATATCTGAACCTGGATGTGATAAAAGAGTGACTTTTGGCGTGGAAATGGCACACATTAACAGAGTTCCCTACTCATTGTGAGCTCTTTCTTCACCCTTCGCCCCTCCCACAGCCCAGGACAGGTCAAGAACAAGAACTCCACTGTACATGGAGCTGGGGATGGTCCAAGGTGGTGCATTCCTGCTGGCTGGAAGAGTTGAGCTCCTTGAGTTCACCCCAACTTTTAATAATAATCTGTGACATGGCATGGTAAATATCAATGATTTAGAACAACTCGTGCTGCAAATCAGAAAAAAATATATATATATGTGGACGTTAGAGAGGAAACATGCTTGAAAATATCTGAGCACAAGATATTGAGGCCAACACAAACAGAGCACATGTTGCTAACCCACAGTGACCCACAGGCTGTTGAATGATCCTATCACTGCATCAAGCTTTGCTGTGGCCTCACACATTTGCACTTACCCAAATATCACTACAAGTTCAGTGTTTAGTTATCATGATATCAAATGTTTAGTTATAATACTGTAACTTGGGCAAATTCACAGCTCTTTAAAAAAAAACTAAATGTTTGACATGCTACATAGCATTTGTTCCCTGCTCCCTGATCCTGCATTAATTCTCTGAAACTTCCAGACGCAAGACAGGAAGTCTGAATACCTACTAGTTAGCTAGTGCAGTACTCCTAGTACTTGTGCAGTTGTGATGTCTTTATGTTATAGGTTGGTGTTTTTTTTTTTTTCAGCAACAACAGATTAAACTGCATGAAATCTACCTGCTGTGTAATAGACACCTTATTGTAGAAAGTGTTGAATTCCTGTGCTAATGATGTTGTGCAGAACTCAACACAGTCAGAGAGTATGATCGATCCAGTAAATCAAAACACAGTTGAACCTGTTTTTAAAGACAGTGACTGATTTGCATTCCTCTGTCACGTAGTCTATATGGATTTATGGGCAAACGTTTGTGTACATCTGACCATCACATCCATATGTGTGTCTTCCCTGAACGGTTTCCACAAAGTTGGAAGCACATACTTGTATAGGATGTTTTTGTATGCTGTAGTATTACAATTTCCTTTCACTGGGGAAACGAGATCCACAACGACGTAGTTTGACGAGGTTGGGGTAGAACTGGAGTAGACTGCACAGAGCCCTGATCTCAACCCCACTGAACACCTTTGGGATGAACTGGAACTCTGCACAACAGGCCTCCTCATCCAACAACAGTGCCTGACTAATGCAGTTGTGGATGAATGAGCATGCAAACAGTGTGAGAGCGCAAGGTCAGAATGTTACACTCAGAACTGATATGCGGTTTAAAAAACAACAACAATCCGAGCAGTTGAGGGTGAAGCATCTTCTTCTGGGTCCACCGGTTGCCAGATTTAATATTTGTAGCCCAAAAAGAAATTTTATAAATTCATCATACTTTAATGTTAACTCCATTTCTCAGTCTAAATGTTATTGTGATAGAGCTTAATATATTTAGTACAATATCTTGGAATCACCAGCATTACGGGCTCTCTGGCAGACCTGGATATGAATGAAGAACTGTTGATTGCTACATTAGAAAGTCTTTCAATAACAATGGAAAACATTTTCATTGCTATAATGTACGTTACATTCCTGGGAATTCATGGTGCCATTCATCTTTAAAACATCCACTGGACAGGGGCACACGTTGGCTTAGTGGTTAGTACGTTCGCCTCACACCTCCAGGGTCCAGGATTCGAGTCACTGCAGTCCCCACCCTTAGTCCAAAGACATGCATGGTAGGCTGAAAAGTGTCTAAAGTGTCGGTAGTGTATGAATGTGTGTGTGTGTGTGTATGTGATTGTGCCCTGCGATGGACTGGCACCCTGTTCAGGGTGTACCCCGCCTTGTTCCCGATGCCCCTGGGATAGGCTCCAGGTTCCCCGTGACCCCGATAAAGGAGTAAGTGATAGTGGATGGATGGATGGAACAACATATTTCTTGATTCTAATTATAGATCCATTATATTCCAGCATTTTCTGCATTTTTTATGCCAACAGCAACTATATGACTCACACAATTGATGGACTCATACACAACTACTGTATTACAAAAGGTGCAAGCATTAACTGACGCGCAAGAAGGCAACACGATACATTAAGAGCCAGAGGGATGTAAACTTTTGAACAGGATGATCTTTTTAAATTGTTATTATTTTTTTAAAACGCCTACTTATTTTTTCATTTAGTACTGCCCTTCAGAGGTTACATAAGATATTTACATTTTTCCCAGAAGACAAAATAATAAAAATGTACGGGCCTCATAACCAGAAACACCCTCAAGGTGAGCTTGTGGTAAGAAGGATCAGTGAACAGTGGATGAGTTTAACAAAACTTCATGTGAAAACTGTAATGAATTTCCTGGTTACTCAATTGCACTATTTGACCATGTAGTACACAGTTATAAAAGGGAATTATTTTTAATCGCACTATCCGTTCTTACCAAGATCAGGACGGATTCCCTTTTGAGTCTGGTTCCTCTCAAGGTTCCTTCTTCATATCGTCTCAGGTAGTTTTTCCTTGCCACCATCACCTCTGGTTTCTTCAGTATGGATAAATTCATACATTTAAAATCTATATCCTGAATTTTATTAATTTTGAATATTTTTTTTTTAAATAAAAGTACAGTACTGTGCAATAGTCGTAGGCACATACAAAGCAATGCTGTAGAGCAAAGATGACTTAATTTCATTTAATTTCATGATGATTTAATTTCACAGGAAGAAAAATGTTTCATCCATCCATCCATCCATCCATCCATCTTCAACCGCTTACTCCTTTTCAGGGTCACGGGGAACCTGGAGCCTATCCCAGGAGGCATCGGGCACAAGGCGGGGTACACCCTGGACAGGGTGCCAGTCCATCGCAGGGCACAATCACATACACACTCACATTCATACACTACAGACACTTTAGACACGCCAATCAACCTACCATGCATGTCTTTTGGACTGGGGAGGAAACCGGAGTACCCGGAGGAAACCCCCGACGCACGGGGAGAACATGCAAACTCCGCACACACATGGCCCCGACGGGACTTGAACCCTGGACGTGTGAGGCGAACGTGCTAACCACTAAGCCACCGTGCGCCCCTATATAAAAATTACTATAAAGAGCAGTAAAAAGATATAAATGAAAAGGTGTCAACCATTTGCTTAAAAAATGGTTTTTTTGTAGTCTCAGGTAAAATTAGTGCAGTTTTACGAGGAAATGAGCTGTAAGTTTTATTGAGCATCTTGCAGAACCAGCCACAGTTCTTCTGGAGACGTTTACTGTTGCACTTCTTAGTTTTTTTGCAGTAGAACCTTGTGTTTTTTTGTCTGAAAAGTGTCTCTTATGTAATATGTTGCTTTATTTACTGACATACAAACATTCTTCTGTAACTTTTCATTTTGTGCTAGAAAACTAATGTTTGGGAATGTTAGATGTTTTTTGTAGGCTACTGACTTGATAATGTAGAAGTCCATCTATCCCTCTTCTATACCTCTTATCCTTCAGGGTCACAGGTAATCTGGAGCCAACCCCAAGGAGCATCATGCACAAAACAGGGCATACTCTGGACAGGGTGCTAATCCGTAGTGCAGGGCACAATCACACATTCACACACCCATTCATACACTACGGACACATTGGACATGCCAATCAGCCTACCGTGCATGTGTTTGGACTGGGGGAGGAAACCAGAGAACCCAGAGAAAACACAAGGAGAACATACAAAAACACACAGGGGAGCGGCGGGAATCAAACCCCAACCCTGTATGTGTGAGAAGAACGTGCTAATCATTATTTCTGCAAAGCTGCTTTGGGACAATGTCTATTGTTCGTTATGTCTGTTAACCAGCTTTGTTTACGGTTCACGGCCATACTTGTAGCTGTCCTGTGAGTTTCACATCATTCTAATCTTGCTCCTGGTCACTTTTAGACAACTGCGGTATCACTCTGAGATCAAACTTTTTTATTGTATTTTTTGACACCACCAGAAGTTGGTCGTCAGGCAGCACATGTTTGTTTGTTTTTTCAAACATGGGTGCACTTCCATCCATCCATCCATCCATCCATCCATCCATCCATCCATCCATCTTCAACCGCTTACTTCCTAGGCTTTAAAACAGCACCCAGTCTGGACGAAGATGAAATCAGCGCGTTACCATGACGGCGCTAGGACCACGGGGTTAACCTGCAGCGCCACTCATCTCTGCTTATTTGGCCGAAGAGACTCCAGTAGGTAACACGCGCTGTCCTGCCTTTCTCCAGGAAGCCAATTCATCTTATGGGACATATTATGGGATGTAAGATAAACTAGCCGAAAGACGCAATGGGAGGAAACTCCAGAGCTCGAATAGCCGGTGAACTTGCAGAAGAAGAAGAAGACGTGATTTGGAGTTGAATGGAAACTTTTCTTTTAAGGAGCCATCTCAAGGTGGAGTTATTTTAATTGATTTATGTGGTCGTTTTTGACAGTATGATACCACGCACTGATATAATCCTGTGCGCAAAAGTAGAATAACGGCGACTGGCGGAGCGAGCGCGTGCTGCGCGTGCGTGCGTGCGCGCGTGCACGTTTTCCTAATAATCAATCAGCCCTATAGTGACCCGGATTAAACTGCGAGTTTAAATGGCGTCAGATTCCTGACCTGGGGAAACTGTTTACACTGCCGAGGTGACCGACTTCTCGTTGCAAGTATCTGCTTGAGCATTTGTTCGTCCCGCTTTATAGTTTGTACAGTCTCAGTACAAGTGAAGCTAGGTAAACAGTGTGTGTTTTCCTCGAGCTTACACAAGACGAGTTAGGCGTGGGTAATGATGCTTGGACACCCGTTCACAATGTGAGACATAACAAAAGACGAGGTGAGTTTTGGGTGCGGGGAAACAGGTTGCTCTTTGGGATCTCCATGGAGGGGGTACATCCATCCATCCATCCATCCATCCATCCATCCATCCATCCATCCATCCATCCATCTTCAACCGCTTACTCCTTTTCAGGCTCACGGGGGAACCTGGAGCCTATCCCAGGGAGCATCTGGCATAAGGCGGGGTACACCCTGGACAGGGTGCCAGTACAGGGGTCAAATTTGGCCCCATGACACATTGTGGAATACGAGAGTGCTCCTGAAAGATGTAATCCTTAAATCAGTATCTGCGTTTACATGGACAACAATAATCCACTCTTAATCCGATTAAGACCATACTCTGATTAAGTAACTACCATGTGAACAGCATTTTTTTTACTTGCCTTAATCTAATTAAGGTCATAATCGAATTAATCTATAAATCGAATTAAATCAGGTGGAGTACTCCTGTTTTAGTCGCATTATGGATGTGTATTACAGACATGTAAACACCTTAACCACATTATTATCTTAATCAGAGTAAGGTCAATAATTAGATTACTGCTGTCCATGTAAACATAGTCACTAACATCATTCTGTACATTTTGGGGGGCGGACAAACCTAAACCTTAACCCATGATTTATTAATTCGTCGCTGGAGTGTATTAATATGTTGAAGTCTTTACTGTTTGGATATAAGAAAGCACAACCAGGCTGAGTAGCGGTCAGTCAATAGTGCCAACTCGGAGTAAAAAGAATATCATTACTAGTTGCTTTTCAGTAGTTCAGGTTTGAAAATGTGCTGATCAGATTAAAAGAATGAAGACTACATTTTGATCTACTGTAGAGTTTGTCTGTATTTCCCAGGCAAGGAAAACACTGCTGAAGTCATTAAGTCTCTAACCAGAATCAAGTTAACTGATTGATTGATTTAATTTCATTTGTTAATCCAGAATTTAATATTTTTAAATATTTTTAAATTATGATAAACCAACGTGCCTGAGAGAACAGTGTAAAATCTTTGGAACTGTTACTACTGTAAGTGTAGTCTGTCGTCTTGTCTGAACATGATTCACTGCATTTTCCATGTGCCTATTACAAAGTCCATAAAGACATGACAGGAGGCCTTCTTGCATTTCACTCAAAGTATGGAGTTGAGAAGTGAGTATGAAATAAATTAAAAGGTCGATGAAGTTATCTTGTGTTTCAGAAAGTCAAAGATGTACAGTTTATTGTGATTATTTGAACAGTTATTCAGTCTAAATCCATTTCTAAGTTTGAAAGCATACCTAAAGTTCTTCAAGGGTTCTTGGTTACTTGGAACTACTTTCTAACAGAGGAACTCTAGGTTTCTACATAGAACATACAAACAAGGTACATGTAGGGGTTCTATATCTATCCTTTCTTTTCTCCACTAGCTATCAAAGCTATCAAAAAAAAAGTATTGTAGTGATTTAGGATATTGAAATAAATATTCCAAATAAAAAGGACTTCGTGTGAAACTGTTGCAGTCATGTTGTAAGTTGCATGTCTTTCTCTAATTTCAGGTTCTTCTAATCTCAGCCATGGCCCGTTATTGTAGATTGGATTTAGCACATTTCTGTCTTGCTGGTCAGCTCCTTTTACTTCTCCTCTCCACGTCTTCTCTATCATTGAGAGCACCCACCTACCGCTCGCAGAATCCCCACATCCCCTCGCTGGTGCCTCAGGTCCCTTTGGCTCTCTCTCGCTCCCGTTTCAGTGCAAAGGCCCAGCTGGATTTTACCACCCACTGCAATACCAGCTGCTACCACAAGGAAGAAGACATTGACAAAGAACATCTAACTGAGCAGTTGGCCTTTGAAACACTGTATGCTGATGGCTCACGTACGCTAACCACTGTCAACCTGGAAGATGAAGATGCCGACAGCAACATGTCTCCTGCACTGCCCGTCAAGTGGAAGAATAAACTCCCATCGTTCCCTCGCAAAAGAACAAGGAGGCAAATCTATGGCGCAGATGGACGCTTCAACATTCGTGGTGACCACTTCCTGTTGGACTACCCCTTCTCCACAGCCGTACGCATCTCGACAGGCTGCACCGGTGTTCTGGTATCCCAACAACATGTGCTGACCGCTGCCCACTGTGTACATGATGGAAAAGATTATGTCAAAGGTGCACGCAAGCTCAGAGTTGGCTTCCTCATTCCACCCTCAGCTAATGGCACAAAAGAAGACCTGAAGAAGCCCTTTGTGCGCTGGGTGAGGGTGCGGCGGACACGTGTGCCTAAAGGCTGGATACAAGGACCCCAGGATGTCAGCATGGATTATGACTATGCCCTTCTGGAGCTGCGTTGGCCACATCGCCGCCATTTTATGCGCCTTGCCGTAGCCCCTTCTTCTAACGATTTGGCTGGAAAACGAATCCATTTCTCTGGATTTGACAGTGATCGGCCCGGAGAGCTTGTGTATCGTTTCTGTCCTGTAGAAGATGAGAGTAATGATCTAATATACCAGCATTGTGATGCGAGACCCGGTGCCAGTGGCTCTGGGGTATATGGCCGTGTGTGGGACAATGGTCTGGAGCGCTGGGAGCGCAAGGTGATTGGCATTTTCTCTGGACACCAATGGTTGGAAATCAATGGCGAGAACCATGACTATAATGTAGCTGTCCGTTTCACTCCACTGAAATTTGCTCAGATCTGTTACTGGGTGCATGGAAACAGAGCAGACTGCAGTGAGGACTGAGTTAGATAAGCATGAGCAGACAGAAGGATAGGAAAGAAAAGCTGATCCATGAACATGCGCTTTTCAGTCAGTCCTTTTATAGACAACAAAGAAATCAAGATATGGTCCTTGGAAAAGGGTTATGAAAGGATTCTAGATTTGATCATCAAAGTTCAAGTTAATCCAAATTGGATCAGATATCATGTTTGTATTAAATTGGACATTTATTTAAACAAGTAAAACACTGTTGCCTCTCCATTTAAATATATTCATCTTGGATTATTTGGTTAGGACATCTGAGAAATGAGACCAGAGGGTGAGGAATTGTACAGTTGCTTCTAGCCAAGTCAGTACCGATATAAAATAGAAGTTACAGTTACACTGTGTAGATATCCATAATAACGATCGGTATACCTGGCATGTATTTGTTTTAAAAACTCTAACATCAGACGCTTCCAGTAAGATCCCACGTTAATCAATAGCTACATGTACACTCAGCCTAATACTCCGTGAATAATCTGATAGCTTGCTTGATCGGAATAAAAAACATTCATGTATACACCTCAGTAGGAATAGAGTATTGATTAACATTTGACGATATAGTGTATCTGCTTTTAACCATGAATGTCAGGCTAATACCGTATGCTGAGAAACTTTAATGAAGTCATAAACTCTTCTTGCTCAGCAACGACATTTGGATGACATTTTCCCTAATAATTTAAAACATGTTAAAAGATGAGAGTATTTGCATGTGCAGCCATTCTAGTTAAAAAAAATCCCCACTACAAAATGCCATTCGTGACAATATGTGTAGCCTAGGCCCTCGGTATTAGTAGTAGGCCTACACGGACTTATTTTAATACGTATTACTGCAGTGAGCTATCTGTAAAGTTCTCTGGAATTAAAAAAAAGGAAACAGGCTAGTTTGGCTTGATCAAATGCTTACATTATCCGGCTATCACAAATCAAGCTGTATAAATTTTCTGCTACTAGCTGTATTGTCAACATGGAGCAGGGGCGGACTTAGCACTAGGAAAAGGTAGGCAACCACATTGGGCCCCTAAATAGCCAATTTTTATATATATATATATATATATATATATATATAATATATTAGTTATTAATGCTAAATAAAATAAGTTAAAATACTGAAATTAGAGCCCTATATTTTGCCCAGGGCCCCAAAATCTGTCCCTGCATGTTGCTTTTACTAACCCAATGCAAGAAAGTGCATAACTGAATTCGCAAAGCTCAGCCTGAGGGGGGAAAAAAGCCTCAAGGCATGACTGAGGCATCGCTTTGGGTGTGTATTCAAGTTTAGGCTGTGATGCTTACAGTTATAATATTGCTTTGTCTTTGTTAGATATGTTCAACTGTTTCTAATGTTGAGGTAACTGGGGCACTTTAATACTTCTTATCATGATGATAGCATAAACTGGTGGTATTAGTGAGCTAAATTTGTGTTTTATAGGATAATATAGAGGCTAATTTAAGTTCCGGGTGTAGAAACAACTACTACATGTTATATGGAACATCTAAACATAACCTCCTCTGTGATCTTCTGAGAAAATATTATAGAATACAGACATCAACAGCTTTAGCAAGACATGACTTGCTAGATTGGATAGCAGGTAGATTAGATGTGGGTACATTGATGAATATATTTTTTCTATTTTAATAAACAAAAAGATGTCTACCGTAATTGTTTCTCTCTATTTTGCCTTTCCTTACCACGCAAAGCTTTTACAATGGCGTACACAGAAGTCTGGCTCCCCCTGGTGGCCAAGAGGAGGAATGTTCTTAAGAGTAAAGCGGCTGTAGACTTCTCTGCAAAATGAAATGAAGGGTTTTGTTTGTGTTTTTTAAACAAATTTTGGTCTCTACGGCAAGTATCGAACACATGCGTCATTAGTGTATTACATGGTCAGATTATTTATTAAGTAATAGAAGTGTATTATGTTAATATGGAGTCTACGGTTCACCAGAGTGTATGGTCATTATACTGTGTATCAGATACACCAGCAGAATGAAGCTCCTAGAGCAGGGGTATGGAACGAAGTTTATAATTCTGCCCATAAAATGAATTTAGAATCTCAATTCTAAATTAGAAAAGTAGTCTTGTGGATTATAAATTAACTTTAAAAAAAAATATGCTTCTCTCTCTGTTATTCCACAAGAGATTAAAACAGAGCAATAACCTTCATTTCATTCACAATCTGAAAATGTGATGCTGCAACTACGTCACTTTCCAAAAGAACTCGTTTAGGAATATCGTAACAGGAGGGAGGGCATATACTTTTAAACACAACTTTCACATTCATTGTAAATCATTTTGCACAAACTATTGAGTGCCTTATATTTTAAAATGACAGGCTACTTTTGTGCAGATTCATGATCCCAATTCAAGGGGTGAATACTTAAGTCACTGTGACTGCAGTGTGTTCATGTGGGTTTTTTTTTTTAAGGTGATCTACAATCAATTCAATTGCGCATTCAGTGAACGTATGTTTTAGTTAAATGCTGAGAAGTGAAGATATTTAAGAGGTGTATTTACTGCAGTACAGTACACACAATTCAGTGCAGCCTTAAGCAAGAGGAAGCTGAGCTGAACTACAGAGTTATTGATGAGGTTGAGACACTCTGGTAGATAGATCTGTTAAACTGAAACAAAACTGGTTGGCAGATGGTCAGTTACTTCAGGAAAACTTTCACTGATCAAGTTTTTTGATTGTTGTGTCTATTTGCTACCATGGTAGTGCCAAATACTCCAATCCATAAACGTGTGCACACAATGTACAATCAACTGTATAAAAATACAGGTAGTTGGTAATGTCTTGGGATTTTCCACTAGCAAACAACTCGTATAAAAGTAAAATTGAAATAAAAGCAGAAATAACCAATGCCCAGGATGGAGATTACCAAAAAGATCACAGCATTGTTACATGTTCATTGTTAATTAGTAACCACATTAAACACTTTGTGACAACACTGTTGGTCACTTGGAAGATTAGGAGAATATTTCCAGTTCTAAGGTTCTAAGAATACAGTAAAGACATGTTTTGAATTTGTAATCTCAATTCAGTGACCACTGCTTCTTGGGATGAGGTTCCACTGTAGAAAAATAAGTGTTTTAGTTCAATTCAACTCAATTCAATTTTAATTGTATAGCGCTTTTTACAATAGACATTGTCTCAAAGCAGCTTTACAAGATCTCGATCATCTTTAATGGTGTCCTTAAACCTGCTGTGATGGATGTGGCTGCAGATCTTTTCTCCCTTGGACCTGCACCAAGCTGCCATAACACCAAAACCACCTGCCTAATATCGTGTAGGTCCCCCTCATACCACCAAAACCACTCTGACCCATCAAGGCATGGACTCCACAAGACCTCTGAAGGTGTGCTGTGGTATCTATCACTAAGACCGATCCTTTAGGTCCTGCAAGTTGTGAGGTGGGACATCCATGGCTCGGACTTTTATATAAAACCCCATAAATATACACACAGGGCTCAATGGTTTGCACATTTTCCTCACACCTCCAGGGTCGGGGGTTCGATTCCCATTGTGGCCCTGTGTGGGTGGAGCTTGCATGTTCTCCGGGGGTACTCTGGCTTCCTCCCCCAGTCTAAAGACATTCATGGTATGTCCAAATTGTCCATAGTGTGTGAATGTGTAGGTGATTGTGCCCTGTGCTGGTTGGCACCTTGTCCAGGGTGTACACCACCTTGTGCCCCATGCTCCCTGGGATAGGCTCCAGGTTCTCCTGATGTTTTTGCAGTGTGACAGGGCACATTACAGCTGAAAGAGGTCAATGCCATTAGGAAATACCGTAACCATGAAGGAGTGTACAGTACTTTATTTGCAACCATGTTTAGGTAGGTAGCACTGAGGCTTGCATGCCTATTTGAAGGTGCTTTCGGCAGTGGACAGTAGCTTCTGACCAGTCTGTGGCTAAGCTACAATGTGTATTCTGACATTTCTACCAGAGCCATATTTTCAGCTTATTTTATAAACAGCTACAGCTCAGTTCAGACTGATAAGAGTTAAATATCAATTAGCCTCATGTGCCCATAAAACTGTTGCCACTTTTAGTAGGTCCAAGGAAGTACAACACCTCACAAGACCTGACATTTTGGAGATGTTCTGACCAACCATAAATTTTACCCTTGCCAAAGTTACACAGGTCCTTCCTTACACCTGCCCATGTTTCCTGCTTACAACACAAACACTGAGAACTGACTGAGCACTTGCTGCCTAACCAATCAAACTATAAAGGAATAATCTTAATCACCCAGCAGTGGCTTTAATGTTGTCTCCATCTATACAACTCTTATGATTCATTCTTACTTATCTTTTAAGGTCATCATTCTTCCTGGTGATGAAATCCACCCCCCAAATAAATTTAAATCAGAAACCCCACACACTTTGTTTAACAATGGTATCAGTTGTTATCTATACCATATTCATAGCAGGCATCCAGATGTGTGGTCACTGGTAATTTGCTGACCACACAGGAAACGAGTCAAGTCATGTGAATGAGTGAAACAAGGCCTTTGTGCTTCCGAATACTGCTGTGGAAGAGAGAAAAGCTTTTACAATAGCATTACTCAAACAGATCTGGTCACAGACATTAGATTGAGCTCCCTGGGATCTTAATTCTACTAAATTACAATAGGGGAAAACACTGTACATGACTATGATGATACCCTCGCATGCAATACTATACAAATCTCCAGACCACTCAAAGAGGAAGGTCATTTCTATAGTATTCAGTGCAGTGATTGACTACCCTTTAGATGCCCACTTAAATCTTTAGAAATACCACAATATGGTGATCACTTATGCTTTTGCAATCAAATATTTGATAAAATTACACCTAAAACTACTTCAGATATTTAAATAATTAATGACTTCAAAGCTGGAATTTCACATACAAATAAAAAAGTAAGCAGTTACAAATACTGGTATACTTAAGACTTGGATCTAAAATTATTCTTTAGACACTTGGAAATTTTTTTTTACCCATCACCCCAAGTAGTTTTGTAGCTTTTCTCTGAGAACCTTGAAAAAGAGTGTTCTATGCAAAACCTTTTCCCTTTCAGAAAAGGTTCCACAGAAATCCCCCACAGGAAGCTAGAACCCTTAAAAAAAAATAAAATAATTAAAAATATGAAGCATCTAGAGACCTGACCACAAAAATCACAAAGGGAGTTTAGTGCTTTTTTTTTTTTTTTAATTAGAGATAAGGAGACAATACAAAACATCCACAATGCAATATCTTTCAAGCTCTGTACACAGGCTGTCCTAATGCATCGCTCCTCACTTTCCATTCACTTCAACCCGTCCGTTAGATCCAGAATGTTTGCATTTAAGGAATGTGAACAATATTCTGACACCAGTGCCATAGTTTAGAATCAAATTTCAAAATGTTTGCACATAAGAGCTGGAATCATTAAAACACTTGGAACTGTAAAACAAGAAGAGAAGGGGGAATGAGAAGAGACAATGTTCCCAAAATGGTCGTCTTGATGCATCTTGTGCAACCACATATGGAGCAAGTTGTTTTGTACTACACCTAATCTCAACTACACACATACTTAGAAAAATTAACTAGAAGTTTGGCGCGCAAAAAAAAAAAAAAAAATCCATTGTGTAAATGAACAGTATTCTGCAGATTCAATAGTTTAACATTAATAGTTGCTGTTCTGCCTCAACTTCCTTAAACAATCCAAAGGAACCAGGAAAGAACAAAACCTGCCTGCACACTTGTACAGTTATAATAGACTTCAATTTATGATTTTTTTTTAAACTGTTCTTGGTATGCGTGAAATTCGATGACAGCCAAATTATTTTGTGGAGTTTGGAAACTGTCACTTTCCCCCCCAGCCCCACCCACCCAACAGCATCACTGCCATGCGCCCTTGCCCGACCCACGCCGAAATGAACAGCTATACAGCTCTATCCCACTAGAGTATTGGCCTCAATCATTCAGAGGCTTCCCTTCAAGGGTGACCACTGAAGAGCCCCCGAGCTTCTCAGCAAGGGTCTTTCGGTCCTTGATGTCCTCCAACCCGTTCACTTGCCACTCGTGCTTGATACCTGTGTGAAAAGCAGAAGACTTCAAACTAAAAAATCTGAACCAGGAATCAGACTTAATAAAAACACCTTTTAATACCAATACTGTTCAGCACCATTAACCTGGGCTCTGTTTTAAATCAACACAATAATTGTTCTCTATGCACGCATTACATCTCCATGATCAGACCACCAGCCAATTCATATTCAAGATGCAGAGCAAAACGATTTGTTGAATACGTTAGTACAGAACCATATATTACCAAAAAAAAAAAAAAAACCCCACACTAATAGAAAAACTGATTTCAATTAAAGATTCTCACCTGTGAACTTCTTCTTGATTGCATCCTTGGAGCTGGCATAGATCATCTTGCTCTTGAGTGGAGCATTCTCTGGAGCCCTGGAAGTAAAACCTTTGCTTAGCTGCTGAATCGCTCACTATAGCTATATCTATCTAAATAAAGGTATAAATAATTCTCACTAGCACCAGGAGTTTCTCCAAACTTTCCTTACCAAAAGATGAATACCAAGTCCTCCTTCTTGGTCTCAGAGGTCTCGTAGGTGGCGTCATACAGAGCATAACGGCAGTCATTAGGGGGTAGCATCTTGACAAACTCCAGGTAGGGATCGCCCTCATCTCCCTGCAGGATCTCACGACCCTCTTCCATGATGATTTGCTTATTGTCCTCGCTCAGGCAGAACAACACAGCCTTCTTCCTCTTCCTTCGCTCCTCTTCATTGGCCTGTGCCTTACGCACTTTCATTTCATTGAAAATAGTCAGCACATCTTCTTGAACTGTAACTCCGGAGGCCTACACAAAAAAAAAAAAAACCCCCACAAGAGACACTACATTTGTATCACCATTATCACCCAAAGATTATGATATGCATGCTTCAGTGAGACTGATCAAGTGAACAGGACATAGCAACCAGCAGGGCCAACTCAAACCAAATCAATCAAAACTACCTGCCAGACTCACTCTGCTATGACCACATGTGGAAATACCAGACACAGTAGAAACACAAGGAGGCCCCACTAAGGCCAGGAAGTAGTAATAGGAACACAGTGTCAAGAACAAGTGTTCTAAAGATCAGGTGTGGCATGAGTTAAAATAAATAAAAATAAAAGACAATAAAAGGCAGGGTATAAGGCTTGGTCAAGTGACCGAGCATGAAATGGACTACTCTGTGCCATAACAGGTTATACAACTGATTAAGTAGCGTTATGAACAGTTGTAAAAGAATCTTACAAAGCAGATCATATAGCTGCCATGCAGGGCGACCAGAAAGGGCAGGAGAGCTACACAAGCGCACAGACCATACAAACAATGGCACTACTGTGAAAAAGAAAAAAACCACCAAGCAAATAAACCTAACCGGGTCTTCTAATTTCCATTAGACATGCTGGAGAAACAGACAAGCTGCAGTACAACCACTTTAAGAAGTCGAATTCCTGTCCAACCTGCTCCTGTATACAGTAATCCAAATGAACAGGGCAAAACTCAGACATCCAAACAATCAGACTGATGCTTGATTAGCAACTCAACTGGCTGATTATGTCGGGGGGGGGGGGGGGGGGGG
>JAFFST010049588.1:92741-112283 GCA_022414735.1 Noturus placidus
GGGGGGGGGGCTCAAGAAGCATTTGCAGATTTGTGAATTTTGGCTGTCACCACATGGAAGTATAAAAGGGTGTGGATGATTTTCCTTAGAGTCATGAACACATTACTTCAGACAAACCAGTGTGTATTCTATAATAGGTATTTTGTGTTTATTATTATTATTATTTAGCAGGTGTAGAGTATGTCCAAAAGCTGAAGGCCAAAGACCACAGTGTGTTGTACACACCCTGGAAAGTACAGCCGAGATTACAGCACCTGCTGGACGCCTAAAAGCGTGTAATCACAGTTTGTGCAACTCCATTAAGGCGATTGGACTTCACACATCTAACACGCAGGACATGACTCACGTGCAGATAACGGAGATTGATCAAACCGGAAGTAACATTTCCAGAATAACCAGAGGAAAATACCCCCACTGGACAAAATCATCGCATCGACCTTAAATCCGAGTGGCGTTTGTTTATTTTATGTTTTTATACGACGCACACTTACCCGCGTCTGCACAATCGGGAGGAAGTTCCGGCCTTCTCCGTTTACACTGCAGCTTGTAATAAGAGACTCCGACTACTACTTAACAAGGCCCGAGTGCAATGTTGGGTTAAACACCGAGCACACCAACTAAACAAATATCTTGCGAAGTGTGATCGTGTGTAAACCGAACTAAAAATGAAGCGCAGTGAATCCGGGATACAAAACCAGGAAGAAACGTCGTGACACGCGAAGGCACCATTTCCTCCTTCGTGTCAAACAAGTGCACGTCTTTTACTAAGAAAAGAAGGGGGGGGGGGGTTTGTTCGTCCCGTTTGAATGTATTTCGACGTTTTGATGTAATCCGTTTTCCAGTCACCTTCATCGAGGAGGAAATTAAAAACCCTGTTCCACTGTGCATCAGTAATTAGGGTGGGGCCACAGTGACTGCGGGCGGCGCGCGTGCACTACAACGAAACGCTCAGAAAAAAAAAAAACCCCACACGAGATAATACCGCGTTTAAAAAAAAAAAAAAGACAAATAATACACGAGTCCTCTATTCACACACAAGAAATGTCCTCTATGCGCGACCGGGTTTAATGCGCAGGTTGTTTTATGGTTATTATTATTTTAAAACGCGCCGGATGCCGGCTACAGACAAAGGACCGAGTCGTGTTAGCATGTTAGCAGGTGAACATTCAGTGACGGCCTTGTCCGTTCCGAATCACTAAAAACACTGTGCCCGAGGCGGCGCTTCCATTGACCGTGATAGATTTCTAGTCAGGCTCGATATACAAGGCCTACACCCGAGCTCGTGGAAGCCACGCGGTCGGTCTTTCCGAAGGCCTACATTAACGGAAATAAAAGGACGGCTGAGGAAATGGCGCCAGTTGTTTTTGGGTCGTTTTTTTCCCTCCCCTCTTCGCCTTCCGCCGTTGCACCCACGTTTACACAAGAAAGTAAACATTCGACAGTCGGTGCAGACATGTTTTTTTTTTTTCCATTTTAAGTGCCATACAAAAAATGGGCTTGATATTTGCACCGGATGGCGTCTTTAAAGCCTACGTTTTAACGCCACTGTAAGTCAGGCTGGATGATTAAGCTAACGGACACGGCTAAGAATGGCGTCAACCCAGACAAGTGCGAAAATCTTCCCGCAAACATCGTGTTCAGATTAATTAAAAGAAGAAAATACGTTTCAACTCTTACGATTGAAACGTTCACAATAAAGTAGCGTCAACCCAAACGGGTAAATATGGAGAAATGCAGACATACCATTGCGGCGGCTCTGTGTTAGTCGGCGTGTAAGGAGGAACACTGAATGAACGCTGATGCAGTCAGTCTCTCTTTCGCACACTTGACTCACACGGACGCGCCCTTCGATGCGCGCACCCGCCGCTTAGATGGAGACGAGCGTGTCGTGAGCAGTCACGTGATTACTGGCTGAACGACGGGATGTGGAGTCCTGTATCCGGGCACCAGCGCCTATGTGTTATTTACCGAAGAAAACGCGTTAGATTATTCGATGTGTTTAACCAATCAAATCATTAAACGCAGGGCTACACCTGCAACTGGTCCTGGAAACGTAGTGTGCGTGCTTGGGTACAGCTGTCTCCAATTATTCAGCGACAGACTATGACGTATAAGTTATTACGTGTGATACAAGTGATCAACCATCATTACACTCCTACTCAATATGCTGCAAACGTGTACTTGCATGATACCTTCATTTTTGTTTTTTTACTAGGGTTCATTTGATTAGAGATGAAGTATTGCGTGGGCCTACACACTGAAACTGTGTGGAATGAATCTCCACACACGTGATACTGCTGAGAGTAGCAGCCGGCTTCTCTGATACTGCTACAGTTTCCCAAAATGATTATTATTATGGTCATTTTTCCGACCCAGGGAAAAAGAGCGAATTGTAATAATGTCAAATTTCACCAGTCATTGATATTCGCGGTCTGCTGCGTTTTCCCCCTCTGTGTCTGCCCCTTTGAAGGTTCGCTTAACTCGCTTCCAAATAAGGAAGCAAACGGCGGCGGCCGTGCACGCGCATCGAGAGGCTCGCGACTCCTATCGCCATATAAGGAAAAAGACGCCTTTTTGCTGTGTGCGCGTAGCATCAGTTCTCCCATTGGCCGCTAGAGGGAGCGCTACACAGCGGCAAAGTGCACACACACAAAGAGGGAAGTGTCTCGTTTTCCTCCCCTAAATATAATTTGAAAGACTTGAATAATGGAGCAATCACAACCATAAAGACGAATGTCAGAATAAAAAAAGTCTGTTTTACTAAGTTTGAACTCTATGGTGATCACGGCGTTCATCAAGAGCTCCAGCATTCATATCTCTGTAGCAGCGTTTATGGATATGAAGGCATGGATTCGGAACCACATTAAAATACACCAGTCAGTGCCGACACCTAGTGTGCAAAACATGCCCTACATTCCTGAACTAAGTAACACTGCATTTCTTTACACTGCAAATGAAATAGCACACAGATCATCATGCATATGATGTTTATTAATAGGATACACAAGGAAATGCAATATTGCAATATGAATAGAGTTCTTCATATACCAAGCCAAGATCACTTGGCAGTTTTAAAGCTGGTCCTTCGCGTTGGCTGAATGAATAAAACTACTATACACAAGGAGAGGCCATAAGTAAGATTGAGATGCCATACAATGTATAAAGAATGTGATAGATCAGTAACTTGCAAACTGAGTGGTCACATTACTCTGATTACTCAAAAACAAAAACGTTCCCATATAAGGCCGATGTCTAAACTCCACATTATCCACAAGACTTGCATTTAATTAACTTAAAGGTAAAATGGAATGTGAGTACAGTTTATTGTTACAGAACCTATTCAGCTAGGGCAGAATATTAAAACACAAGGAAAACAGAGAAAATTTTCTCTAACAAAGAAGACTGCAACACTTATTTAACCAGCAAAGTAGTATAACAGGTGCAGAAGATGATATAGAAAGAGTGACACCGTTATTGTTAACCAAAACAAAAACAACCTCTGCAATTTGTATAAGACTCACCTCTCAGCACATCACCTCCTAATTTGGTTAACTACCATGTTGCTACAGACCAAGTTTTAAATTATTTCTTACCACAATTGTTTAAAATCACTATACAATTGAATGTGATAATATGGCCAGGTGTTCCCTGATAAGTACAATTGTTAATTGCCGAAACAGAAGACAGGACAATAACACAAACAATTCCAAAGATGTATAAATCAAATGCAATGTTCAAGTTTGTTGAAAAGATGGAATGTATACATCATCCCATAAGGGTGCTAAAGTAACAATGCTCTCAAAATGGCATACATTATAGTGTTGTAACATTTCATTTACAGTATACAAGATCTTATTATATGAAGTGTGAATTTTAATAAAGTCATGGCTTGTAAAGATACAAATATGAAGACATTTATGTGCAGTGCAACTTCCTGTATGACAAAACTGCCATGAAAAGGTGCCAGAGGCTTACTTCAGAGGGCAAAGATCTTTGGTAATGTTAAAATAAGTACTTGTAAACAAATTACTTAATCTCCGTTAAAGAGGATAGACCTTGTGCAAAAGCAATCTTGTGCCTGATGTGTTGTTTGATGTGTACTTTTTCCAACAACAATTTTTCCTTAAAAAGATACAATCAGTACATTTTCATAGGATCTGAATATCTGATTTGCAATAAACAAGTGAGATCAAACCAAATTCCCCATGAAAGAATAGTCAACCATAAAAACCATAAAAGTGAGCAGGTCAAATGTGGAATACCATTTGTCATGGTAAAGTACACTGATTGCACCTTTTTAAGACAAAATAGGTTGCAACAGAAGACGGATTTAAGTGCCATGTTTTGGAAAGTGTGTTAGCAATATTTGGTGTCAAATGATTGGTTGAATTTGTGTTGTGTCCTTTGTATCTCAAGCTGGAATCTTTGATTGGCCTAAAAAGCTATCTTGATTTCTTGTTTTGAGTAATTGCTTGGGTTCTTGATATATTCAGCATTCCTGTAGCCTAGACAAAAAAAAATGAATAGTTGAAGTGTATTGTCAAACTATTATTAAAACAACAGATAAATATTACATACTTTATTAATTCATAAATGGTTACTTTTGGACACCTTGACCTACAATAAGACATTGCAATAATCCCCCCCCCCCCACACACACACACACACACATACCTGCTCCAGTAACACTCCAGCCGCCTGGTCTATGGCGACGCCAACATGTCTGTAGTGGCCAGAATAGCGAATAAAGGCCCAGGTGACCATAGCTACCATGGCAAGACCCAGCATACAGTCACATGTGAATGAAATGCTGCTCAGGCCGATGAACAGTAACAGCACAGAGAGCACATACAAAAGACAAACCAGGACAAAAAGCACTGCTGGTGTACGAAATGCATTGAAAAGGTTCTTTGACTGAAAAGAGAAAGAAGTTCAGAAAAAATAATGTAAGTATCAGGAAAATATTTGAGCATAAAATAAGATTTTTCCCCCTTGTTCTTGCCACTCACCTCATTGTGCTTTCTGAAGGACTCCCAGAGTTCATTTAGCTCTGCATCTAGCTGAACCTGATAAGGGGCACAGAAGTCCTTCCCACCCATCTTCTTAATGCTGCTAAAGTGATGGAGAGCCTCGCACTTGAAGAAGTTATGCTTCTCCAGCAAAGTTTCTGGTGCCACATAAGGCACATCTCCACCACAGGTCTGGCAGAGAATAGGAGGAACAACAGTTGACAGTAAGACAACTCATACACACATTACATCTGTCATATACATGATATAATATCTTGAAGGGTGATCTAATACTGTTTCAGTACAGATGTGTCTAATAGTGCAAAGTTGTTGTTTTTATATAGGGTAACATTAAACATTGTCACACTTTGAATTGACAATTTGAATCAGAATTCTTATTCAAAATGTTTTATTTATTTATTTTATAGACACCAAGTGCAGTGAGCCGACTCCAAGTCACATACCAACCTTCTCCATATTCTTGTAATACTGGTCCTTAGCGGATGCCACAGCTGTCAAATTGTTAGCTTCAGCTGTAGCCTGCATGAATCAACACAACACTTATGACTGTTTTGAACATGTGGTTGGAATGTAGACAGAATCTGGTAATGTGGGTTGACTATCAATGAATGAGTGTGCAGTTGGTTGCAGATTCAGTCAAGATTCATTCAAACCAAGTCAGGAGATGAGCAATCAAATGGAAAACAGACCTTAACTTTTTTTTGGGTCATATAACACATTATTTTATCTTAAATGTAATCAAACAGACTAATTTCACAATAAACTTCAAAATAAACCATGCATAGTGATTACCTGCAACATAGACATTGGGTGTGGTAGATCTTCACCCTGGTATATTTTAATATATGACTGAAATAAAAAACAAAGATGAATGAGAATGACAACGCTTATTCCTGCACTGAACACATTAAACACTAAAAACACACTAAATACCAGGTGCATGACATTCACCTTGAAGCACTCCAACAGGCCCCTGCATGTCACCTTGCTGCCATTGATCTCCTTCACAGCCAGACTATCAGGGTCCAATAGCTTGGGGATGAAGCTGCATAGCTCAGTTTTAAACTCTGGAGCCACATCTAAAGAGTGGAGAGGAAACGAAAACACCAATTTGCACAAGGTGTGAACACCTAACAGGAGTGTCTGAACCCTGGACATCTGCATTTATGCATTCCTGCAAATCTGCTATGTGGTGAGGTGAAGTAAATCAAAAAATATGAGGATATGATATGAGGAAGAAACCTTGAGGAACCAAACTCAGAAGGGAACCCGTCCTCATCTGGGTAACAATGGATAGTGTGAAAGTAATAGAAAGTTCATTACGGTTTTTATATGAAGCCCTGAGCAACAATGAGAAATTGTGATGGATAGATGACTGGGTCAGAGCATCTCCAAAACAGCAGGTCTTGTAGGATGTTCCCGGTATGTGATGGTCTGTACCTACCAAAAGTGGTCCAAGGAAGGACAAGCGGTGAATCGGCGACAGGGTCATGGACACACAAGGCTCACTGATGTGCATGGGGAGAACAGAACGTCCCTCCAAAATTTACAAAAGAACAAGACAAAAACCTACCCAGGAGGTTGCAACCAGACCTACGGGAAGGTCAAGGAAGCGGCAGGAATATCTGACAAGTATTGATTACTCTTTGCATGTGACAATCTCTGATTCTTCACGCCTGGGCTATGGGTTAGGAGGTATAGACGGAAGCCCTTTCTGACAAAAAAAATCCAAGCACAACTAAATCACCTCAAACCATGTGGCAAAATGTGTTATGGTCTGATGAGACCGTTTCCAAAAAGGTATAAAAATATATCCATAATTCCAAAGGGTATGTTTCGTGCAAAAGAAGCACATCATCGAAAGAACACAATACCCACGGTGCAGCATGGTGGTGGCAGCATTATTCTTTAGGGCTGCTTTTATTTCAGCCAGAACTGAGGTTTATTTCAAGGTGGAGAGAATCACAAATAGCTACAAATACCAGTCGACTTTAGTGCAAAACCTTCAGGTGTCGACTAGTAAGCTAAAGATGAAAAGGAATTTCACCTTTCAGCATGATAATGACCCAAAGCATACATCCAAATCAACAGAGGAATGGCTTAACCAAAAGAAGATCAATGTTTTGAATGGCCTAGCCAGAGCTCAGACCTGAATCCAACTAGTGTGACCTGAAAGGAGCTGTGTACAGCAGATGCCCCTACAATCTGATGAATCTCGAGTGTTTTTGCAAGAAAAAGTGGGGAAATATTGACAAGTCAAGATGTATCACACTGACAGACTCTTACCCAAAAAGACTGAGTGGTGTAAAAAACAAAAAATAATTAATTAATTAATTAATTAAGAGGTGCTTCAACAAAGTGTAGTTTTTATTTATTTATTTTACCTTTTCCCTAAAAAGTTTCTGATTGCTTTTCACTTTATTTGTATACTTTGCAATTTCACATTAAAGGTGGGAAAAGGTCTGACGTGATTCATCTTAGTTTCATTCTTTTACTTCACAAAAACCTAACATTTTAACTTGGGTGTGTTAAAAGTAATTTAGTAGTGCTGCTCCCTCAAGTACATTCCTTTACTGACTCTTTCATGTTCTTAAAACAATTAAATCTGTAACTCAGTACTTATGACGTTATTCCTCTGTCAGCACACAAACAGAAATTTTGGGTCAAAGTACCGTATTTTCCGCACTATAAGGCGCACCTAAAAAGCCTTAAATTTTCTCAAAAATCTGCCGTGTGCCTAATAATCCGGTGCGCCTTATGTGTGGACTGAGTTCCAAAATCGCTCCGCTTGACTGACTGTCGGACCATTTCCCGCTGACACAGGGACGTAATACATACACTACATACGCTGGCAGCGATAAACCAATCAGAGAACATTACGTGATACGTACAGTGTACGCTTACCTCCGCCACGCCTCCGGTAGGTATACTAACGGTATGCTGCAAAACAACATTTGTTGAATAAAGTCCAACTTAACTCACTGCTTTGCTTCCGTTACCTTTTTTTTTTATAGACCGTTGTCACGAAGTTGGAGGCAATGAATAAGTGCAGGAGAACCGTCTTTATTTAATAACAAAAACAAACAAGCACTGCTTAGCATCCCCGGCTAAGGCTAACCATACTGGCTTCGGCTAAGGCTAACCATACTTCATTCAGCAAACAGACAGACCTTCAAACAAAGAACAATAACGCGCAATGTGCTCTTAGCCCCGAGGGGTTTAAATACTCAACATAATCAAACCAAACACAACACAGCTGGGATATCATCACCGAATCCAACCAATCCAAAACAATAGGTCACGTGTCTAGAGTTAGTTCATGCCGGGGTGCCATCTGCTGGCTGAGGCGTAACAACCGTACGCCTGTTTTAGCATGTGCCTTATAACACGGTGCGCCTTATGTATTGGTCAAGTATAGAAATAGACCCCGTAATTGAGACTGC
Source organism: Noturus placidus (assembly GCA_022414735.1). Classification (NCBI taxonomy): domain Eukaryota; kingdom Metazoa; phylum Chordata; class Actinopteri; order Siluriformes; family Ictaluridae; genus Noturus; species Noturus placidus. The sequence goes on from JAFFST010049588.1 coordinate 101,215, forward strand.
ACCGTATAATCCGGTGCACCTTATGGTGCAGAAAATACGGTACTGCATGGTTTACATGCTCTTCTGGTATATATACACCAACCTCAAATCATCAGCTAAACCAATACGCTACAATATCTGAAAAAATAGTTTGAGATATTCTCGTTTTAATAATATAGTCACACACATAAAATGTTCTCTAGAGCCATACATATCTAGCCCGAGGCTGGTCCTATGCTAAAGTCATAGCTTATTAGCATGGTTTGTCCGTGTGTTTTGTGTCTTCCTGCACGCTGGCAACCAGAAAAAAAGTCGTCTTCATTTTGAAGAAGTGTTTTACCAACTTGTGGCTGATCAGTGATTGAATATATTGCTTTCTCAGACTATACGGATTCCTCCATCAGTAAGAGTAACAAAAGACTCTCATTAATCTCCTTTCTGTTCTCTGTGTTTAGTTTGCTCACTGTCTAAATTACTATCAGGTTTGTTTCAGTTTAGCAGGAGTGTGGCATCTCAATTGCTATTGGCTGGAATCAGTCAAAAACCCGACGTCATGCTGCCTTAAACACGTCAAACTATGGAATCAATTCACAGCAAAGAAGACATTTCATGGGGACTTTAAGAACACAAACAATGGCAAAGAAGAGTTAAGTACCACAAAGTTGTCCCTGAAATGAAGGGCTTGTGGCAACCTTCAAGCCGGGGTGCGGTAACAGGAAGCAGGAAATAGACGTGAAGCAGGAATGAATGTGCTTTCTCACTGTCTGTAACTCCTCATGTTGAGATTCTTTCACCTGAAAAGAAAGGACAAGTGAAGATATTATGGTATGTACAAGCATACATTTAGATTCAACACTGCTGTAGTGAAATGTTCTCCCAAGAGAACCCATGTCACACCCCTCTTCATCTCCCTCCACGGGCTTCGTTTAGCCACCCACATCAAATTCAAGGCCTTGATGCTCACCTACAAGACCTTGTCTGGGACAGCACCCTCCTACCTCAACTCTCTCCTGAAGGCTTATGATCCCTCACGCAATCTGCGATCGATTAGCGACCGACGTTTAGTAGTTCCTACTCAGCGTGGCTCAAGGTCCCTTTCCAGAACCTTCACACTAACTGTTCCTCAGTGGTGGAATGAACTTCCAACCTCAATCCGGACTGCAGAATCTCTCACCATCTTCAAAAAACAGCTAAAAGACCCATCTCTTCGGTGAACACCTAACCAACTCATAGGAATAATAATAAAAAAAAATCCCTTTTTGCACCTACACCTCTACTCTGCACACTTTGCTTCTTCTAGAACTCAATTAATGGATCTTGTATGGTAGCACTACTTGTATTGTTCTCTGCTTCATATCGCTTTGCTTGTATTTTTCTCCTTAGTAAGTCGCTTTGGATAAAAGCGTCTGCTAAATGAATAAATGTAATTGTTATTATAATATAGGCCAAACGTGATGTTAAAAAAAATTGTATAATATATAATAATCCTGTCACACTTAATATTGCACATTATATCTGCATTTTTCTTTTGACTACTCAATGATGCAAACCTTTTACGAGCATTGTCAAAGCAGTCATGAAATGCATCTACTGTACCTGGAGCCGTTTATCCAAGAAGAGTTTGCCTCCCTTGAACCCATAGCTGTACTCGTAAGGGAAGCTCCAGTCTCTGATCAGAAACATGAGTGACTGAGGAAAGCAGGAGATGGACAAACAAAACCAAAGATTTAAGTAAAAGCAAGAATTGCTTAGGAATTAAAAAAAAAAAAAAATTTTAAATCATTAGTTACATTAAACGCATTCTATATTCATTCAGCAAGCAAAATTATTATTGCTCAGAGTGATGACCTAACAATCATGTTTGGTGAAATTTGGTATTCGGCCAAGTAAGAATCCTGTTGAAGTGTAAAATTAAAACTACAAATTTCTCCATCATTTATGCGATTACATCCGCTGTGGAAACTCCTTAATAGCTCCATCAATTTTCTTTTTGCACTGATAACTCGATGCACAATAATGGTAAGCATTCTAATGAAGAAAAATGAACAAAACATTCAATATGTACAAAGATATTTGCCTGTACACCAACGATACATTTCATATTTAAAGTCATACCTATAATGCGATTGATAGAAACAAAGTGTCATTTCAAAATAAGCACCCGTACTGCTCTCAAGTCTGTTTGACATTTTACTGAAACCTGGGTCTTACTTTAGTCTTAACAAAACAATTTCCCTTACCTGAAAGGGCTTTAAGAAGATTTCATCCATTGCCAGTCGGCCATACTCCGTGAACAGCTACACGGGGGACACACAAAAACATAAAATATGCGTTATGTGTGAAATATACACTTTAATAGGAATGCCTATACATCTATTCACAGCATAGTGTGATTAACATAGTATATAGTCCTAACAATGAACCTAAAATAATGAGACAATTTCTTCAGTCTTAGCAAATCATTTGAAATTATACTAGAACATATAAAAGAAATCCAGATGGTGGATAAATTAGTTTATATTATTGTTGAAAAGGTTCATATGCTTATTTTGAGAAAATATAAGTTCAAAGTTTGTGAATTTTATATATATATATATATATATATATGCATATATATGACCTAAAACACTAAGATTGTCACAAGTTCTAAAAGTAACAAATGAGACAAAATTATTATATTTCGTTGTTTATTTATTTATTAAGGAAATTGATCCAATATTACATATCTGTGAGCGGTAAAAGTATGGGAACCTCTAGGATTAGCAGTTAATTTGAAGGTGAAATTAGTCAGGTGATTTCAATCAATGGGATGACAATCAGGTGTGAGTCCATCCATTCATCCATCTTCAACCGCTTACTCCTTTTCAGGGTGTGAGTGTCCTGTTTTATTTAAAAAACAGGGATCTATCCAATTCTGATTTTCATAACACAACACGTTTGTGGATGTGTATCATGGCATGAACAAAGGAGATTTTAGAGGACCTCAGAAAAATGCGTCGCTGATGCTCACCAAGATCGAAAAGGATACAAAACCATCTCTAAAGAGTTTGGACTCCATCAATCCACAGTCAGACAGATTATTTACAAATGGAGGAAATTCAAGATCACCGTTACCCTCCCCAGGAGTGGTCGACCAACAACAATCACTCCAAGAGCAAGACGTGTAATAGTCTGTGAGGTCACAAAGGAGCCAGGGTAACTTATAAGCAACTAAAGGCCTCTCTCACATTGGCTAGTGTTACTGTTAATGAGTCCACCATCAGGAGAACACTGAACAACACTGGTGTGCATGGCAGGGCTGCAAGGAGAAAGCTGCTCTCCAAAAAAACAACACTGCCCTTCTGCAGTTTGCTAAAGATCACATGGACAAGTTGTGGCTGTTGGAAAGATGTTTGTCGACTGATGAGACCAAAATACAATGTCTGGTTTAAATGAGAAGTGTTATGCTTGGAGAAAGGAAAATACTGCATTCCAGCATAAGAACATTAACTTTTTTTGCTGCATCTGGGCCATGACAACTTTCAATCACTGATGGAACAATGAATTCTGAATTATACCAGTGAATTCTACAGGAAAATTACATGACATCTGTTCATGAACTGAATCTCAGGAGAAAGTGGTGGACAACAAGCCTAAGCACACAAGTCGTTCTACCAAAGGCCAAGTCAAAGTCTAATAGAATAGACTAATAGACAAGTCCAATAGAAATGCTGTGGAAAGACCTGAAGCAAGCAGTTCATGTGATGAAACCCTCCCAGAGTTGAAGCTGTTCTGTACTGAGGAACGAGCTAAAATTCCTCCAAACCAATGTGCAGGACTGATTAACAGTTACCAGAAATGTTTAGTTGCATTTATTTGTGCAGAAGGGGGTCACACCAGATACTGAAAGCAAAGGTTCACATACTTTTGCCACTCACAGATATGTAATGGAACATGCACCACTGTATTAATATAAGGAAATACTTGCACAAACAAAACAAAGTACAAACAGAACTTTTTCTATGTATTTTATGGTGGACTAACCTGAAGCTGCTGCAAGTCATCTTCTTGGATATTCTGTGAAAGGTTGTATATCTACAAAAGAACCATTTACGTATGAATCAATAATTATGCACCCATAATACAATCATTGAGGTTTTAATAAGGAAAATGAGGGACTGTATGTATGGCTGCACCTGCACCGAGCTGGTCATTGTGCTGAGGGCAAAGATTGTAGCACAGTCTTTCACTGTAGATTGGCTATCAAATGCTCCCTGAGTGTCCATAAGCAACACTGCCACCTTGAGGAAAGAAGAGTTGATGAACTTTATTCTTAATCGTAAACAGTACAAGCTTGAACACAGTTTAAGAACTGTACAGAAAGGCACAGCAAAAGAGAACTTTGAACCAGCTGGATAAATGTGGTAGAGTCACATAACTATTTCCTTATTACACATTATAATATATTATAATTACATTATATTGTATTTCATAAGTAAATAATTAAAAGCAAGCAGAATTTGACTCATTACTTGTTCACTGCATATACTCTGAGTACATTAAAAAAGATTTCTAATGTTTTTAAGAGGACACCATACGGATCTCTCTGTACCTCTGTGCCATTACTTTTCCTCACAGTGAAGACTTCACTCCACAGCTGGATGCCTGTGGTCTCAGGCTCTGAGCCACCTCTCCAAGAGAATCCTGTGAGGGGCTCATCGTCCGAACCAAGCCAGTCCTGACCGGGCTAATGGACCAGAAAAAGAAGAGCAAACAGTAAAAGGAACATTTAGAGGGATTATACTACATTTACATTTATTCATTTAGCAGACGCTTTTATTCAAAGCGACTTACAAGTGCACACTCGTACACCAATGGGAGCAGAGCTTCCATGCAAGGTGCTAGCTTGCCATCGGGGGCAACTTAGGGTTCAGTGTCTTGCCCAAGGACACTTCGGCATGGGATCACCCGGGATTCGGACCACCAACCACCACAATTAGTGGATTAGTGGACAACCCGCTCTACCGACTGAGCTACAGCCGCCCCAGCCGATACTAGATCATAGGTTGCTAGACACACTCCTGGAATAGCTCCTGTATATTTTAGTCTTTTCCCTACTGTAAGAAAAAATGAAGAGGATGTCAAAGATCTCAAAGAAGAATGACTTTATTACAGCATGGCTGTGACAAAGTACATGAAGCACTTCGGGTTCGTCGGAGTCAAAGTGAACCCTGAACAATATCAGGGCAGACATTTTATACTGCGTTTCAAACCAGGTTTCCTGTATGTAATGTAAATGAAGTTTCATTCTAAATGTAAATTAAGGACAGCATTTGACGTGATCACTATCCATTCTCACAGTACGGATGTTGTTACAGGTGTGACAAATGGTGAGGTGATAGGATTATCAAGACAAATGTCTTTCTGAATGCTAATTACAGTCACGTAGCCCTTTGTTCAGGGATGGTTCTTGAGGTCCCACTGTCACTCCCATGCCAGATCTTTTGATGCTTTACAGTTAGAAAACTGTATTAAACTTAGTGTCACTTTGACGTTTGCTATCTTAGCTAGATACATGCTAGAAACATGTATGAATTAGTATGAGCTAGCCAATAACCCTAGCAAGCTATTGACACCCAAGCAGCATTTGGCTACGTTAGCTATCCAGCGAATGCTGGATTTATTACTGGATTTTAAAAATCCAATATGAACCCGATTAAGACAATACTCTGATTAACAAATTACCATATAAACAGTGATTTTTTAAATTACTTTAATCCGACTAAAGTCATACTTGAAGTAAACACAAATCGAATTAAGATGTGGAGTATTCCTGTTTTAGTCGCATTATCAATGTGTATTACAGACATGTACACACCTTAATCACACTATTAACGTCATGTGGGAGTTTTCACCGCATTTTGTGACAGGACACACACACACGACAGTGCTCAACCGTTTGTCGGCAAACAAGAGAGCACAGCTGCGTCTGAAACTGCACACTTACCTACTATATAGAAGATGAAATACTTGTATTTTGGCTAATATATAGCAGGTAAGTATGTGATTTTGGACGCAGCCTATGGCTTCAAGCGGTCATCTATTAACACATATAGCATACTGTATACGGTACCATAACAAAGACAAAATGTATGTCGATATGTGAAATTCTGGAGGGAACGTCGGACGGCGTGGCGTGGGGACGTAATGACGTGTACTGTTAATCGATATATGTTCTACAACATGTAAAACAAGAACATGAAAGGAATATACTAAAAGTGACTCAAGTAAACACCTTAATCACAATATCGTCTTATTCAGTATAAGGTTAATAATTAGATTACTGCTGTCCATGTAAAAGTAGTCAGTATCAATTTAGCAAGAGTAGCCTCGTTTTCCTACTGACTGATCAGCCTTTCTTCCTCATCAGCCTATTACAGAACAGACTGTTAAAATTATAGCCTATAGGTAAAGCACTGGGCCCTAGTCATACAGTCCTCCTCTTAGTGATGCCAAGGTATGAACCTATTTTGTGCAAATCTTGAATGGAGCAAGGATATAAAAGTGAGCATTTGGGATTTAGGTTAACACCACCATCTAGTGAACAGATATGCATGACACTTATTAGTACTAGGGCTGGGTGATGACAAAGTTCATTTCTACAACACAAGACATGCATCAAGCTATAAAGGTTTGCTAATGAAACTGCCATGAATACAGCAAACATTTCATTACAAAATCTTTAGTGAATTACATATGTACAAAAAAAAAATGACATGCATCTTCTTGTTTCTATTCAAAAACAATATTTGATTCATTTAAAAATTATATATTTTTGTAAATCAAGTCAGATGCTTCAACTTCCCACTGCTTAAAACTTATTAAAACTATATTATATAGTCATATCACCAGCTCTAATTTGTGAAGACCTGTATCTGTGTTTCACCGGTAGTCACAGCTGTTATAAATAAATAAGAAGTCAATCATAAAATTATGTTGAAAAAACAAATCTTGCAATGTTGTAAAATTAGCCTATGACTGATGCCGAAAAGGCCTTTGATATGGTAGTGTGGATTTACCTTTTTAAGATCTTGGAAGTGTATGGGTTCAGGAATACTTTCATTGGTTGGATTAAGCTACTCTATAGACATCCGCTAGCGGCAGTATAAACAAATGGACTAATTTTGGATTATTTTACTCTGGCTCTGACAGCGTACTGTCCAGTAACAGCCTTTCAGCTAGGTGCCTTCAGGTGGCCAAAACAGGGCATTAAGTATTTGGGCATTTTATTTCCAAAAAATGTGTGTGATTTAGTTAGAGTTAACTTTGACCCGTTAATAAAACGGTTCTCGAGTGATGTAGACAGGTGGGCTTCTTTACATTTATCTATGATCAGGAAGGTTAATGTTATTAAAATGAGTTGTATTTCAAAATTCAATTACTCATTTCAAGCAATTTGAGAGCATACCGAAGTCTTTTATTTGGAATGGTAAGCGTCCCAGGTTAAATTTCAACAAGTGTGGGCTAGGCTTTCCCAAGATTCTGTTTTATTATTATGCGTTTGGTCTCAGACATTTGGCTCATTGGTCGCTTCCACCAGAGAGAGCCCCACCCTGGTTTTGCATGGAACAAGCCCTTGCCCCTATTTTGCCAGTGCAAAGTCTTTCCATTAATCTACCCAGAGAAGTTAAGTCACACCCTGTTATTTCACATTTGCACTCAGTATGGACAAGAGTGTCCAGAGTGTTTGATTCTGATATTTATCTCAACTACGCCACTTGCTCTGTACTATTTTTGGGAGTAGTATGCACCCCCTAGAGCAGCAGATACTCTGGGAGAGGTGATTGCTGCTTTCGGAAGAGGGCATGAAGCATCAGTGTATTACTCCTCACTGATTCAGAGTCTAGGGGATGGAGTCTCGACCACTCAAGAGATTATGGGAGAACGATTTAAATTTGGAATTGGGGGAAGGAGAGTGGGCGAGGATTTTAAAAAAATATAAAAACTGCATCTAGGGATGCAAGGGTGTGCCTTATGCAATTTAAGATTTTACAGTCATTCTATTCGACCCCCTCTAAATTGTATAGGCTTGGTCTTGAAGACACACCCACATGCTGTCGATGCCATTCAGAAGATGGAGGGACCACCCATGTTTTTTGGGGGTGTCATAAGTTCCAAGAATTCTGGTTGAAGGTGCAGGGCTTCGTATGTGAGGTGTGGAATGCTCAAATCTCGTTCTGCCCTAGACTCTGCATATTGGGAGATGGGGAGGTCATAAAATTGGAGGACAGGGACAGAACGAAGTGGGTTTTGACCTGTGTGATGATTGGGAGGCAGGTTATTTTAAGGGGATGGAAATCAGATGGAGCGCCCTAGTTTCCAGAGTGGTGTGTGGAGATGGGGAGGGTGGCTGCCTTTGAGGAGGGGTCGAGCAGACGTATGGGTGTTGGGAATATCTTCAGGAAGAAATGGGGCAGTTATCTGACGTTTTTGGGGGACTCTCAAGGAGAGATGGTGGAGAGTATAACTTAGAGTTTATGATGATACCTGATTGTTGTGTCTTCCTTTTCTTTTCTTTTTTTAATCGCGTGTATCATTATTTTTACTATTTAAGTATAATGCTAAAACATGGGGCTAAGTGAAATGTTGCTGTATGTTGCTCCGGCTGTGTGCTTTTGGACAATTTGTCTCCCACAAGCCTTGGAATGGGGTCAGAGTGCAGAGTCAGGATTTGTAAGAAACCACCACTAGAGCAGTTTTGGGTTAAGGGTCATCCTCAGACAAGCCCAACAGTGTCTGACAACAAAGGCCTGAACTCTCTAAGACCTGAACTCTCAACAGTCTGATTAGTTGCACAGAATCTTAACCACCGATAAATTTTTATCATAGGCTAAATTTTTTTGTTATTAACATTTTTATAGATTCAAAAGCTAGCACACAACATACATCATGAATCAAACTTTTTTTCTTTTTTCACTTAAATCCCCCCTATAACAGCACGGTCCTTTCATGTTTTATTCTTTCCTTATAGACCTCATTTACTCTGACCTGGTGAAAGGCTGCACTTCTGAAGTAATCCATTACACAGGTAACAGTGACTACGTTTACATGGACAACAAAAATGTCATTATTGACCTTATTCTGAATAAGACAATACGGTGATTAAATTGTTTACATGAGTTGCTTTTGGAATATTCCTTTCATGTTCTTGTTTTACATGTTATAGAACATAGAGCGATTAACAGTATACGTCATTATGTCCCCACGCCACGCCGTCCGATGTTCCTCCAGAATTTCACGTATCGACATACAGTTGGTCTTCGTTATGGTACCATATACAGTTTTTGGTTTTTTTATTTTTAATTTTACGAAAGCTTCAAGTGCAGTTAATTATTTGTCATGCTATACATGCAAACAGATGACTTGAAACTGTGGGCTGCGTCCGAAACCGCATACTTACCTACTATATAGTATTTAGAAATACACGTATTTCACCTTCTATATAGTAGGTAAGTACGTGGTTTGGAATGCAGCAATGCTCTTGTTTGCCATCAAATGGTTGAGCACTGCCGTATGTGTGTCCTGTTGCAAAATGTGGTGAGAACTTCCACACAACGTTAATAGTGTGATTAAGGTGTGTACATGTCTTTAATGCACGTCTATAATGTGACTAAAACAGGAATATGCCACGTCTTAATTCGATTTGGGTTTACTTCGAGTATGCCGCTAGTCAGATTAGGGTCATCAATAATCGTGGTTTACATGGCAGATTCTTAATCAGGGTATTGTTTTAATCGGGTTAATATCGGAATATTTTTGTCCATTTAAACGGATGAGTGATTTGCACATTTGTAAGTGTAGGTGACTGACCTTCCTGTGCATGTATCGAAGCATGAAGTCCAGGAGAAAACTCTTTCCCTTGCGAAAAGCCCCAGCAACAGACAGCACCACCACGTCCATATCTCGGACCTGAGGTTTCAGGAGTATTTTTTCAAGTGCTTTTGTGTCCAAATCAAAGGAGTGATCCTCCTTATTGACGGTCACTATTTGGACCGCGCCAGGTGCGGTGGGCATCTTCGGTTCTCTGTTGTGGCAGCTATGCTGCTGGTAAAAAGGTACATAGTTAAGCTTAATAACTTCTGGGTAAATACAAATGGAAAAAGGCAGTGTTTCTGACTTGAATCACATTTGCCAAGACTAACTGCTTGAATATTTACAAGTGTAGATCTTTCTAGGAAGCATCATTTGAGACAACAAAGGGTCTATTGGGTTTTTATGGAAATGTGTAAATGTAGACTAACCAGTGGTTCTCAACCTTTTGTGAGCTCTGGACCCCATAGCATATTTCAAACAATCCACAAGGACCCCCCTCACTCCACAACAATTAAAGGAGATATATATATATATAAATAAAAAAAACAGTCATTTCTATATATGTTGCTTTATTTGATTAATATTTATCATTAACAATATAACTTTTAAGATTTATAATTGAATGAAAACATTTCAAGATTTGAGTTTGAGAGGAGAGAGTGATGTAGCCAATTCAGAGATGGGGATTATTAGGGGGCCATGATAGAGAAGGGCCAATGGTGGAATTTCACCAGTGTTATACCTCTACCTCTTTTACGAGAAGTGTCCTGGGATTTTAAATAACTACAGAGAGTCAGGACCTCGGTATAACGTCTCATCCGAAAGACGGATTGTTTTGATTTATTTACATTTTATTGTTGGCGTGACATTTAATTTGGCTCTCTGAAATACCTTTTGTTTATTTTATCCATCAATGCGACATTTGAACTTGTCTGCCACTCGTAAGTTTTTGCAAATTTACATTTCATTTGTAAATAAAGGTAAAATAAAATCCATAAATGAACGATCGTAAGCTCAGCTAACCTGATTACTGAATGCACATGAATAAGCGCCTGTGGCTCAGTCGGTAGAGCGGGTTGTCCACTAATTGTAGGGTTGGCGGTTCAATTCCCGGCCCACATGACGAAGTGTCCTTGGGCAAGACACTGAACCCTAAGTTGCCCCTGATGGCAAGCTAGCACCTTGCATGGCAGCTCTGCTACCATTGGTGTGTGAGTGTGAATGGGTGAATGAGACAC
>JAFFST010049588.1:113122-140932 GCA_022414735.1 Noturus placidus
TGTGTTTCTGAAAGTGCGCCCAACTGCAAACAGCACTCCTGCTTTGCGCGAGTTTTCTCTGGACCAAACAAAATGAACGCAACGTGTCAAGTTTACATAAGAGTTAAGATTTAAGAGCCTTGACTTTCACTGAGAAATAGCGTGAAGTCACGGCAACGCTGAGAGCTTCAATGGTGGTTAAAACTCGTTACACTTCTGCGACATGAAAAGTGGCTTTGTTAATACCTACCTCTCTTATTCAATTAGCACAAATCCTCCAGTGACAATAAACATTTGACAAGTAACAAAGAGCTTGTTCATTTTCTTGGCTAACGTGCACATTCCAAAAAAAAAAAAAAAAAAAAAAAGAGAACATAAACACACTATGATTTGGTAGGATGACTAAAATTACTTTTTTTTTTAGTTTGTAATTAAAAGTTAATGTGCTGCAAATACATTTAACAACAAAAACCGATGCCTGAACTATTTTCAGAAGGAAGTCTGCGGTAAACACAGCACACACTTACACTACAGCGTTTTAATCTACCTTACCTTTATTTCTGTTAAATTATTCAATTTTCCACAGCTTCCGTTTGAAAACAGCGAAGTCTACCGTAGTCTGGAAATAATTAAACAATTTACTATTTTTCTTGCATTCTCCAAACGCTAAACAGAGCTGAAGCGCCCACACCGCGGTGCTACATGGGAGATGTAGTTTGTTTGTAATGGCGCTGCCCTCAGTCCCAGGCCGCTGCACAACGTGTCACGGCGCGGAAATGACAATAAAAACTACAGCTCCCGGGATGCACTTTAATAAAAACGTCGCTATGTTGTCTTGCTCAACATAGCACATGAGGAACCTGATGATAATACTTTCCTTCAGTTTGACCAGCAGGCTTTAGGGGTTATTTCGATTGTTATTTTGTCAGAGAAACTAATGTTGGTGGGTACAGGCTTTAATACGTAAAGTACTGCCCGCCATTTGGGGAGTGTCTGTCTAGCACATTTTCAGCAGTGAGTCATTTGAGGAACAAAATGCCAAGCATTGGTGAAACAAGCTAGAGCGTGGTCAGACTGACCATATTTTCATTTCAGATATAGAACTGAATCCATTATACACGACAAAGCAAAAGTAATCACTGCAGAAGTTTATTATCAAGTGCCTTTACATATAAACAACATCTGGAGGCATTTTGGTTCAAGCTGCTAATCACACCACTGAACAATTTAACCAAATGAACAGAATAAAATATGGTGCACTAAGAACACGTTGACATTATAATGTTAATAATAAAAAGAGGTGGGGAAAAGAGTCTAAAACATCCTAATCAAAAAGCTGAGTTGCTGGCAGTTTTTCCTTTAATATCACTATACAATTATGAACTATAGTATATCATTAATACCATTAGAAAACAAGAATGTTCATTCTTGTTCTTAAAATTGTACTGATTTGTTAGTTTATTAGTTACAACCACCATACAAGTCCAATAATTGATGGCAACCCATGACAATCAGTTAGTCACTTGCAGTCTATCCCATTCATTAATGGAAAAAGAACCATTTTAGGACCATTACTAATCATATATTATTCAGACAAGTTTTTTGTATAGCAGTTATGGCAGTTGTGTTGGTCTGACTATTGAAAATGGTCCATCTCCCAAATAATCTCTTGTCAGCAATGGTCCTGTGGTGATCTCTTTGCACTGTGTCAATTACTCCGTGAACTTTATGATATGGTTAGCTAGTAATAAGTGAAGCGACAAGGTAGCTGTACGTAATAAACTCTGCAGCCCAGTGGATATATTAATAAACTTTGTCTTTGCTGTGTATGTCTTCTCTGGCTACAAAAATGCTGTCTGATAAATGTCTTGATCAACCATAATATTGTTTTGTTTTAACAGTGGTGGGTGCATTCGTTTTTGAATCTTGAGAGTCAGAAAACTGCAATGCATGTAAGCTGTTCATACACAGCACACTCATTTACCTTAATCTCTTTCTAGCACAATTATTGCCTGAAATTTTCATTCCTGAAAATGTACAGTACATGCTGTCTTCACAATCTGTATGCCCTTATCCATTAATTTCTATCAAGAGTATCAGTGGTTTCCTCCTGCTAAATCGAGCAGCGATCCTGCAGCTTCCTGTGCTTCTGCATCAAGTTGGAGGATCTCAACCGTTTCCAGGTCCAAGTCGTTGTTCCCAGGCAGCACCAGATACTGATATTGTTCACATTGATAATAGTGGAATTCGATGTAGCCGCTGTCTGCCAGTGGGTCTTTCTCTGACTCTGCCTCTTCTGTAAGCTCTACAGACTGTATGGCTACCAGCTCCTCATGCTCAGGGATCAAAGAACATGATGCATTTAAGGACAGAGTTGGGTTATTTGAATCCAAGTCTGTGATAGAGAACAGAATAGGTGACTTAAACATGGGAAAAAAATACATAACAATAATTCTTAAAGCTTTGATTTCCATAAACTTTCTAATTTACTATACAGTGTCTATTCATTTTTACTTTTGCTCGTATATGTTAAAGTCAAGCCCGAATGAAGATATATTCCTGTGAAAAGCTACACACCAAACTGTAACATTTGTCTAGCTAATGCCTCGCCAAAAGTAGAATGTAAACACAAACCCAGGCTTAAAAATCCCTATCCATGATGCCTGAACCAAAAAGACACATATAAAGAGCCCTATAGGTTTCCAGGGTAATTTCAGGATGTAGTCATAACAACAGCACACAAAACACGGATCTTTGCAAGAAGTAGAAGACAGTACTACATACTTGGGGAAACATTTAGCTATTCCGGGAAATTTCACAACCCCACCCGCAGGTATATTGCAAGAGAACCTAATTGTTTTATGTTGTTTTGTCATTTTACTAAATGGTTTTTTTTTGTTTTTTTTTACCATTACAAATAAAAACTCTTAACCTGAAATTTCCATAGTGTCACACATAGCAGTCTGGCCGTGATCAGCTGCCTCCAACCTGCTCCAAAAAAAAAATTTGAACAGTGGCATAAGCCAATTTATGAAATTATTATTTCATAATTTAATAAAACTATTAAAATCCAAAAGATATTTCCTTCCTCCATCAATAGAAACTTTATCTTACAAGTCTGCATTTTACATGCAGTACCAAATGATTTGAAGAATACATCTGTATATAGTTAAAAACAAACAACAACAAAACATATACTCACAAAACAGGATTATTCAGCAAACTGCTGTTGTTGCTGTGGCAGTAATGAGTTTTCTTGAGTACCTCTAAAAGAGCTGGTCGATGTTCTGAGCAAACACACCACAGTGACCCCTTTCCAATGGACTGTAATTAAAAAGCACAGATTTTATTGTTAACATACTAAAGTACTGATCCTCAGCATGAGCATAACATCCAAATTTTGTGAGCTAAATCTAAAGTGAGCGAGAAAGACGCACTTGACTCTTGTCCCTCTGCATCCTGAGAAAGCTCTTGCTCAGGGACAGGTTGTGTCGCACTGAATTTCTCCAGCCACTTGGGGCTGTCCTGTAGTAGGGGAAGTTGTTGACTATCCACTCATAGATCCCTCTTACAGGAAGCTTTTTGTCTGGAGAGTCTTCGATGGCCATGAAGATGAGACTGCTGAAAGAGTATGGAGGCTTGGCCGGGGAAGATGGAAGACTTGAGATAGGGGGCGATTCATACTGAGACAGTGGAGGCATTTTGGACAAAGGCAGTATGTTTCTCTGATGCAGCCAGTTGAGGCAGGTCAAGTCATCCTGATCTGATGGAGTCGAGGGACTGAGGCAGAGTGACTTAAGGAGGTGAGAAGGAGAGGACTGGGGCAGAAAAGCTGGCGAGAGCAGGAGTGAGGCAGGTACTGTAGCAGAAGGCTGGGGAAGAGATGGAGAAAGGGAAAGTGCTTTGGAGGGGTTTGTGGGGGAATGGATAGGAGAAAGGGATGGCAGTGTATGTGTGTGGTTCTCCATCTGACTCCCAGCTCCAGGGCACATGTATAGACATTCAGATTCCGGTCTGTTAGGATACAAAAGAAACAGCCATTCAACTCATACAGAGATGCTGATAAAGTAACAAAAGGTGAATTCCAATTAGCATTAATACTGCAATCTGAAATTTTTCTTCTAGATCACACCATACTGTAGGCTATAGGAGGATAAGCGGTTCTGAAAAAAATGAATGGATGGATGTGATGTACTGTATAGGTCTAAAAACAACAGTCTCAACGTTAGATGATATAGAATTCATAAGTAAAAAGTAAAAGGTCTGGCAGTCCTGTAGAAAATCTATTCCCTCGGTGCAAGTCTGCAAGTTGGTAAATAATTGAGCAAACTAGTAAGCCAAGAAAGTCAGACAGTCTCTCTCTCTCTCTCTCTCTCTCTCTCTCTCTCTCTCACACACACACACACACACACACACACACACACACACACACACACACTTTTCCAAGTGCAGTCTATTGGAGAGAAATGCGGGGGAGGGGAGTCATATTACAAATAATTAATAAGTCAATAAATAAATAACATGGAAGAAATATTTTAAACGCGTCTATTACACCACCCTACCCAACTGATTACAATAGTGAACCCACATGGCACATGTACTTTACCTGGCAAAATGGCGCTAGAATATTAAGTTACGGTGCGAACAATTATGCACTCATGAGCCTTTCATGTGAGGAACAAAAAGCGACATGCAGGAGAAACTTACCTCACGGACTAACTTCCATTTCGGATTTAAGATGCTTTGAGTCTAATCTGTTAAAGTTGAGGCGCAACAAAAATAGGAATATTGCTCAGATTGGACCAAAAGAACAGCCACTCATCAAATATAACCCCTCATTTGTCCTGTCCCCGTTCTCTCCTTTCCCATGTTTCCTAGGATACAAAAAAAGACGCTTTGCAGCCGGCGCGCCTCAAGCGCGAGACCATCCTTAAAGAGACACGTAGCTATTTAGCGAGTGTGGACACAAGTACAGCTGTCTTTCACACAGATGTGCACGAGTCAGATAGCTTTCAAACAGGTACGCACGAGGCAAATATATTTCACACAGATGTGCACGAGTCAAATATCTTTCAAACAGATGTGCACGAGTTCAATATCTTTCACACAGATGCGCACTAGACAAATATCTTTCAAACAGGTGTGCACGAAGCAAATATATTTCACACAGATGTGCACGAGTCAAATATCTTTCAAACAGGTGTGCACGAAGCAAATATCTTTTACACAGATGTGCACGAGTCAAATATCTTTTACACAGATGTGCACGAGTCAAATATCTTTCAAACAGATGTGCACGAGCCCCCTGGGGGGGTTGGGGGGCTGTGAGGGTTAGTCACACAGTCCCAGAAGTAGCCAGGGAAATCAGAGCTAATTCATGTAGTGTGCACTACACTTTTCTTATTTTTCTGAAAGTGTACTACATTACTAAACGGCATGATAAGACACATTCATTGGCTGTTTCATCAGGTACACCTGCAGTGCATCCGGAAAGTATTCACAGCGCTTCGCTATTTCTATTTCCACATTTTGTTATGTTGCATCCTTATTCCAAAATGGATTAAATTGATTATTTTCCTCAAAATTCTACAAACAATCCCCCATAATGACAATGTGAAAGAAGTTTGTTTGAAATCTTTTCAAATTTATTTAAAAAAAATAAAATAAAAATAGCACCTAAGTATGCACAGCCTTTGCCATGACACTTAAAATTGAGCTCAGGTGCATCCTGTTATCTGTACCTGTATCATACAGGTGCACTTTACAGGTGTAGTATACAATTACTGTCTGCTGCAATGCACAGTATGTCCACCTTCCTCTACTTTATCCATGAATGGAACAGGATGGAAGGTGGATAGGACCACTGCTAATGAGATCATTTAGTTGTGGAGTATTTTGAGCCTATGAATAACAGACATGGCAATGGCATTTCGGTGGGTGTTGTGCTGGTATTAATGTATCAATTAAACATGGTGTACACTCCTTGTAAGTATGGAGATAGAGACAACAACTCCCTTCTCTACTTGAAATTTGTGTTAATCATTATGCATCCCATTTCATCGCCATTCATTTCATGACCACAGGGCTGTCTAGATTATTATCAGCATCCCTCTAAACCCAGCACTGACCTTAAAAATCTTAGCAACACTGTTCATCTCAGTGTAATTGCTGCACTGAGATTAGTTCAGAAATAGCATCATAACGTTACACTTTGTCAGTGGGATAGAGTGGGGTTAAATTCTGAAATTGCACATACAGTATGCAATAGACTGAGCCAATAAAATGGGGTTAATAACAAACTGGCATACTACTGAATGTAGCACACCATGTTTTTACTAATCAGTAGAGCAGTATGCGATTTCCGATAGAGCTGGGGAAAATGACCATGTAACATTGATTAATTTTCCACAGACATAAAATTATCATCAAACTAATTTTCAAAATTTTTGTTTTGCTGGATGTTTCTTAGCAAACCTGTATATCGTGATATCTGTATCCTATACATGTCTTCAGGTATCGCGATATGACGTTTTTGTAATTTCGACCCTATTTTTGACATAGCCAAGTTAAAAATATATAAATAAATGACTGGAGTACACATTTCGTAGAATACTACTTAGTACTTACTATTTAGTGAACTTCAGGGGTTTTAGCCAATATGGGACACACAGACTAGACCCAAATACACATACGAGTTATGTTATAAGCGTTTTAGATTACATACATTAGTTTTGTACATAGCCATGCAATCAAAATATGACACCATCAGAGTTCACTATTTTGACATACTCCAATTTAGTATACAGTATGAAGTTTAGAAAGGAGCCACGGAAGATCCTAAAAATGCAGATTTTTCAAGAAAATCTACATAACATACATTGACAAAAGGAAGGTGTTTTAATACATGGTATTTTGTGGGATTTTTTTTAGGAATCGGTTTCGATCGAGATGTCATCAAATACAAACATATATTCATGATGCACTCTCTTCTGTTCTTCATTAGAGCTCGACCTTGTATGGTGTGGAGTGTGCAATACCCTAAAAACAGTAACGTATTAACAAACCCAATTAAAATTTAACTGCCCATTTATTTTACGGTACGAAAATGCACTGTTTTTCCATGCACAGACAAATAGAAAATAAGGGCACATTGGCTCAGCAGAGTGTGTTTAGCACTATTATAATATACCACAAAAAATCACGCAGGGCAGCATAAGGAACACAGGGCAGACTGCATACTTAAACTTAAAAAAGAGGTGATTATTTTGAAACTGTCACAAGGTCTTTTCTTCCCTATGATTGAGTCAGTCACTCAAGTCAGAACCCCCCCCCCCCAATTTCAATAATACTTAAACTGTATAACCCAAACCCAAAAACAAAAGTCTGGGCAATCACTTTTTCAAATGATAATCCCATGGTATGTTCTCAAAGTCAGGAAAAATGTAATTATTACTGGCAGGCCATATTTCCAGTTGAAATTACAAAGAAAACTATGGAGTCATCGGATTCACGACAGACACTGCTTTTTGTACTGTTTTAAAAGTTCTTTTCCTCCTTGTGAACCTTTACACCTGGTCATCTGACCAAATGAGCAGTCAGCCAGTAGATAATGATTGGCTGAAAGACAGCAGAAGCCACAGTGATGTACAAGCGGAGGCGGGGTTTCGCACTTGCTCCGGCACCCAGTGCGTCTGAAGACAGCGAAGAAAGGATCTTCATTTTGAGAGACCGGACCTGAAGACAATTACAATAATGTAAAACAAGTGCAGATTCAATTCAAATTTTACAATTCTGTCATGAACTTTACAGAAAGTTAGAATTAACTGTTATCAGCGGGTCTAAAATGGACATCTCTGAAAAAGATGAAAGAAATTTTTTTATTTTTTTGCCCAGGTACAGTCTCGCACATCCAGTTCGAAATGTCTGTCTAAACTCCTGCGTCAGGTTAAATAAAGTATAATAAAACTAAATGAATGTTAACAATTCTTCCGTGTTATACATTTGTGTACGAGTTTATACAGTACTGGGCTATAACTATAATATAACATTCAAATTTATTAATGCTCACACAACAGCAGTTCACCTCCAGATTCCCAACTGGTCAGTATTGCGCACCTCTAACTAGTGCTTTATGATTTCAGGAGATATTAAATGAAGTATTTAGCTACTTATTTGTTTTATTTAACAATAAAAAAAAGTTTTGTATTCGTTGAAAAAAAGCGAAGACTTATTCTGAAAATACAATATTGTGATTAAGGAGTTTACAGTTGCTTTTAGAATACTCCTTTTATGTTCCGGTTTTACAGGTTATAGAACATAGCTCGAATAACGGCACACCTCTTTACGTCCTCGTGCCACGCCATCCGATGTTCCCTCCAGATTTTCACATAACATACAGTTGGTCTTCGTTATGGTACCATATGCAGTTTTGGGTGGTTAATTTTTGCATTTACGAAAGCTTCATGTGCAGTTCATTACTTGTCATGCTATACATGCAAATAGACGACTGCTTGAAGCCATGGGCTGCATCCGAAACCGCATTCTATATAGTAGGTCAATATGCGGTTTCGGATGTTCGATGACTGTGGTTTCCCCAATTATAACTTATGTTAAGAAAAAATATTGTCGGTAAACATTTAAACAAGTATTACTAATTTATTTATAGATATATAAGAATTAGTAATGTTGTAATTACTTCATAATCCATCAAGTGGCATAGTCTGCAGGATATAACAGATCCACTGAGTGTTCTTCGACTGGAAATAACAAAAGCATGCACATGACTGAGATAAGACACCAATCCTCCTCTTTTCAAGCTGTGGAACATTTATTGCCTGAGGCCATATCAAACCTTTGACGTGAAGTAAAATCCAGAAGTTTTCAAGCAAGTTTTGGGTGGATGTTATACTGCATGCATAATACAAATCTTAAGCTTAAAGTGCAGCTATTATGGTTTTTTAAATATTACCTTTTATGTAGTGTGTTATAGATCGGTTTGTGAATGTAAAAACATCTTTCATTAAAACACACAAGGAGAACATATTCTCAGCCTCACCGACAAGCTCTGTAATCTCAGCAATCAATTAATCATTTTTGGTCATTCATTGAATCCATTCTTATATATACTCAATTCAATCTTTGTCATATGTTAATCACCTCATACTACTGACTCATGTCCTAATATATAAATCACATTTATCCATATGCAATCAATATATACAAATTTTTATTTTTTTGCTAATTACACATTTAATTAATCAAAAAGAGAGAATGAAGAATAAATGTCATTTTTCATTATTGTTTTTCTTACCTTTTAATATCATTTGTATGGTACGGAATTTAAACTTTAATTTTGGAGCATGTTCAACGTTTTTCCAAAACTCATGTGTTAATGAAAACCTACTCACTGGACATACATTAAGCACAATCTATCGGAGCCTTCCCCAAACTTTGGCCAGAAACACTGGAGGCCCACGATTGTATAGAATGGTCTTGTATACTGTTGCATTAAGATTTCCCTTCACTGGAACCAAGAGGCCAAAAATGTCCCAGCATGACAATGCCACAACACAAAATCCATGAAGACATGGTTTGTCAAGGTTGGCGTGGAAGACCTCAAGTGATCTGCACAAAGCCCTGACCGCAACCCCACTGAACACCTTTGGGATGAACTAGAATGCAACCCCAGGCCTTCTCGATCAACATCCATGCCAGACCTCACTAATGCTCTTGCTGCTGAATGAGCAAATCCCCACTGCCTTGCTTCAAAATCTAGTGGAGGTTATTATAAAAGGAAAGGGGTCAACTAAATCTACAATAGGATTTTCAAAAAGAATGTATGCGTGTCATGGTCAGGTGTCCACAAGTTTTTAGCCATATAGTGTATGTGAATCTCATTTAAAAACATCATATATGAACTTCTGAATCTCTCCCAGTACTCACAATGAAAAACATGAGGGCACAAGAGCACCAGGCAAGAGCAACAAAGTAGCAATCACTGCCAAAGATAAGTCCACACAGAACTGTGAAGATCATTCTGAAACAAACAAAAACAAAACAAATCAGCTTTTTTTGTGTACAAGTGTGTAATGGAAAATGAATGGAAATGGCAACGACATGTTTACGGAATTTAGGATGATGTCATTAGGCGCAGATTGGAGGAGAGGGAAAAACCCACCCAACATATTTGTATCCACTGTAGGCCACAAGGTCAAAGGTTGAAAGATCTGTGTGCACCGTGAGCAGGTACAGACTCAGCAACATTACAAGCACTTCAATGATGACCCAAACCAGAGCAGTGCTTGCACACAAACCAAGGACCTCTGGGCTGAACCTAGCAACAAAGAAATGCAAAAAAAGTTAAGATTGTGTACAGACATAATGAAAACAATGAAGACTTCAGGAGTGTACATGACAATAATGTAAAAGACAGACATGTAAATATAATATTGTGAATTTGGATTATTCATCCAAGGATCTTTATATAAGCACTTCATATAATCTCTTTTTTGCACTGATTCTGTGGGTGACATTTCAGAACTCACCGTTTCTGTATTCCTAAAGCCATTCCTGCCAGCAAAATATAGGTAATGAAAGCCATTGCTAAAAACAAAACAGAAACATAAAAATTATTTTGATAAGCAAATTAAGCAATGTGAAAGAAATACAGTAAATACCTTGCAAAATGAGCTTTATATATAGCCCAAACAGGCTAGATGCTAAATGTTAAATGAAACAAGGTCATACTTTATATAACAATGCAATATCCCATTGTTGCTATTCATCCATGTCAATTCAGTAGGGCTCATCACATAAAACAAGACTCAGATTTTGTTGAGGTATTCTTTGCTTTTGTTTAAAAACAACTAACTAAATAAATAAAACATTCTATAGCTGAACTTTCAAAATTATTGTAATGACATCAACGATTTCACCTTATAGCTCATACTACTGATCCAACTGATCTAAAAAAAAAAAAAATAAAAAAATCTGTGATTGTCAAAACAAGTTCACTCCAGAAAATCCAGTGAATATTTACTAGGTATGTAGAGATCTGGAGCATTGACATCATGTCGAGCTGGGAGTGGAGAGTCCCTGTGGTACCGAACTTCCCAGTCCTGATGATAGAGTATATTACAAGAGAGACAGTGTTACAGTGCTGTACTCCTATTCAGACATCAGTTCATGTCATTTATAGAGATAAACAACGAACCGAGAGAAAGCTTGTCTAGAATTCGCTCCTGATCAGATCCTTTAAACATGTTATGTAATAAATAATTTCCTAAACTGATGCTGAAAATGACATCACAGTTACGACAATGCAAGTACGTGTAATGACAATCCGCCCACTGAATGCAACGATTCCTCTTGTTACCTGATGCGTATAGGGGAACATGAGAAGCATTAGCTTCTTTATGACGTATTTGGTGTCAACAGCGAAGAAATACTTCAGCTTGTTCACGGACATAAATCGACTGATCTGTAACATAGCAAGCAGAAATAAAATGAAATTAAATTTGATCAAAAAACTGAAAAATGCAAGTGTTTGATAAAGAACGAAATCTAAGAGCAACATGTGATAGCTCTGGACATCAAGCATCATCTATACAATACATCTCACCTCTTTGTTTACTATTTCTTTGCCTTGGTTTGCAAGTGAGGAACCGTACATCATCGCTGCACTGGCCACAGGATCTGCAAAGAGGTTGTTCGCTCCACCGGTCCCTTGCTCACCTGATACTCCGGCTCCTATATTATAACCAGATTCATAGTAGTTCGGGTTGTTCATGGGTGGCACACCAGAACTGGTGTCCTCAAAAAGAAGGGGATCTCCTGGAGGAGCTGCACGAGCTCTCGGTTTTGCTGTGCGAGACAATATACAATTACAGAGATTTAATACAATCTGCCATGACTTAAAGCGTGCATTACAAACACTAATCACAGGGTTAGAGAGGTTCACCGTGTGACTGCAACAGAATTTAAAACTCTATGGAGATGTGAACAGAATTGTTCACTTTTCATTTTGATTTGCTTAATATCAAATGTACTGCAACTGTTAGAAATCATGCATGACAATGTTATAAGGAAACTGATGTCAAATGTGGCGCATTGGCATTATATTTTAGATAGCATACCGACACTACTGCAATATTCTTAGGAAACTAAGCAGCTTGATTGCAAAGTTCTCATACTTACTAGCCCGGTAAACCTGATGCTGATGGGCCATCGTTTTCCTCCTTTAAACAAGAAGACAATATGATTATCTAGTTAGATTTATCAGGGGGAAAAAAGAATAAATGTGCATACACCTATTAACCCAATATCTCACGTGACTCCTGTGTGTAATATAAACACATAGCTAGCTAACACTGGTCAGCTTTTCCCCCATTTCTACCTGAATACTGTGCTAGCTAGGTGGCTAGACAGACTGACTTTAGAAGATGACACTGAGTATAAGCTACTGTCAAAGCTTAGAATCAAATGCACCGACAAAGTCAAAACATGATTAAATTTCAGCTACCTTAATCTTAACAAAAGCAGAACTTTCGAATAAGCAGCTAAGTTCGTGCGTTAACTTGTACTTACAGCAACGTAGACACCCGTAAACCCGCCCCGCCTGTTTTGTCATTGGCTGATGAAACTGTGCCTGCGTGGCACCGCTGCGCTGTCTCTAATCTCATTGGTGAAATAGCCAATGGCTTGACGTAACTCTGAATGTTGATTGGATTCTGTCCACGTCAGTCAAAATAGTCACATTAAACGTTATATTGACAGAACGAGAAACGGTGAGGCGGAAACAATAACCAAAGCAGACATATATATATTTTTTATTTTGTTTTAGGACGTATTTAATCAGCTTTCCTCAATGATATTTATATGTACATACTTTTATCTATCTATCTATCTATCTATCTATCTATCTATCTATCTATCTATCTATCTATCTATCTATCTATCTATCTATCTATATATATATATATATATATATATATATATATATATATATATATATATATATATATATTAATGCCATATACCCCGGTGCTGTGAGTTTTTTAGAAACTGATTGGACAGAAGGTGGTGATTTATTGTCACTAACAGCATCTCTGACAATAGTTTTCTAACGTGTTGTCCTACCTTATCAAACTGTCCTACTGTAGGGAGTTAACGTAAAATAACGCACATTTCGTACTACTGTGTCTGTTTTATTACTGTGATTCAGATAATGTTACCAGCCCAAAACTATAGGTAGGATATTATGTATAGGCGTTTTATAATTGGAAAATGCAACAGGCATTGAAATACATGTGCAAAACATGCGCTTACCGTTATTTAGGACCCCATTTGTATCCTGGATGTCCCACATCCTTGTCAGTTTCTCTAAATTGTAATTTAAAAAAAAAAATTGAAAGTTTTGCTGAAGACATATTACACATATTAGTCTGTGTTATTATGTTCGTGCATTTGCAGTCAGAAATCGCCCTAACCTAATATATTTGGATGGATGGATGGATATAAAGTAATCAATGTTAGAACTGACACAACAAATCGAGCTACAGTATGTTAAACGGAAATCAATTCTCTCTTTTCAATGCACATTTGTTGTGCCTTGGTGAGTTTAGATGTATTTAAATGGATTTTTATAAAATGTAACGCATTTCAAAGCCGTTTAGTTATTTTATTAAACAATTTCAGCCACAGTTAAGAAAAACTAAACAAAAAAACATCACAAACATTATCCAGTTTATTGGGATGGGATGACAGGGTGAGGTTTGAGATCTTATTGGAACCGAATTCACTGTAAAACCGGAACAGTGCAGATTTAAAATGCTTAAAATATAGTAATCTGATGTTTTGTCACCTGGGAGTTTTTTGAAAGGGGAGTGCCACTGAGCACCGCCCAAAACTCAGCCACGTCAGCGGGGTTCATTAGAATAATAGATGTCGGGGCATGCCAATTCACCAAGAAATCAGGTACCTGCTGTACATAGACACGTGGTTGGGCGTGTCTCACTTAGTTTTTTTTTCATCCTCTGGTCTGGGCTGATCTGCCTCAATCTAGTCCCAGTCAGACATTTTACAGGCATGACGTCACACGCACCTATTACCTAATTTCTCACTGGGTTTGCTTACATTGAAAATAAAGCTGTTGAGACTGAGATATGAAACTTTCTCATAAAATCAAGTCCAAAACTCAGTACTGGCTACCTGTAAATTAGGAGAAGCTATAAAAATATATACTATTATATTATCATATAATATGATAAAAAAAACAACTAATTATGATATTATGATCCCGAAATTATATTTCTGTGTTTATTATTATTATTATTATTATTATTATTATTATTATTATTATTATTATTAATTGCTATTTATTTGTTTATTTTTAACAGTAGGTATTTAGGCTAGTGAACCCAGTTGGGGTTATGTGGCACCAGCTTTATTCAGGACCTCACTGATGAGTCACAGGATTGTCGGGAAATGAGTGGTAGAAAGATGCAGCTGTCGATTTTCATATCTCGTACTGATTAAATGGTCACACTTACCAACGAACACCAACCGAAACAAACATCATTAAAAACAACGTTAATAAAATTTAAGGGGAAAAAAAACAAAACCGTACACCATACTCTGAATCATTTGCTTGTTTTCCCCCCACTTGACCAAAATCGTTGTCTACCATAACATCTGTGGAATTGATAAACTTCCTGTTTGTCAAATATCCTAAAAGTTCGCACCTTAAACATCCCCTCTACTGTACTGCTTCACTGTACCTAACCACTCCTACCCCTCCCTCCATGAATTCATCCAGAATGTACTCAGGTTTACTCTCATTTTCACTCATCACCTGATACAATGTACAGTACATAATATATACAGTATAATATACATTAAAACGATTAAAAAACTTACTAAATTATCAACTGTCAACAAATATTTTATTACCACTGTGTTGATCTACACACAAATACGTTTCTGTCAGTACTAACCCTTCAAAAAGTGTAGAAAAAAAAAACCGTAATGGGATTCCCGGAAAAAAACTAAATATGGGCATATACGTCAACGTACACGTGATCCTTCGTCAGTCTATTTGTAGACCGTACCATTTCTCGTAAACTGGGAGGGGTGCAAATAATACAATATCAAGTTAAGTGAGTATAATCGCAAATTAATCTGAGATATTGGTTTAAAACGGAACGTAGGATATGTTTTTCCAAGACATACTTTTATTTTAATCAATTCTTGTCGATAGTTTGAAGATTACTAATATAAACTCGTGCTTGAGGACACCCCTGAGAAGTCACAGGTGTATTCTCCGGTTTTCGAGCGATCAGGCGGGGATAAATAACTCTCGTACTACAGCAGACTATAAATTAGTCACCGCAGGCGAGATCGGACGTTTGACTCTGTCAAAGACGCATTTTTATCTGGTTTGTTTTCCTGGGATTTCCGAGAAGTCAACGGTCTACATGTATCGAAACTTCGGGAACTTTGGGCGAGGAACGGATCAGAACTTCCCTGATAACAGTTCTGCATCTGGGTCGAGCTCTACAAGCAGTACTCAAACTACCAGCACCGGTGTGACCCAGAATCAAGAGGTAAGTCCGTCACATTGCTGTGATGTTTTTATTTCTTTTTTTATGGATGGGTGGATGGATCTCTTCATAATCATAGATATAAAGTAACTACACGTCCAGTAATAGAGTGGCGTTATAGCACTGGACAGAACTCTCATAAGTCAAAATAAATATTTTGGTTCATAATTCAACAGTCAAAATATAATCATAGTAATCAGTACTTAGTTGAGATCTTGGCTCTGAGTGTATTTTGTACTGGACTCTTAAGGAGCCATATGCTCTCCAAAATCTGTGTTTCTTTCCACATAAACCTTCATAATAAAAATCTTTATGGTGCCTTTATTACTTTTTGTTGGACAAAACCCATGGTTTGTTTGTTTGTTTGTTTGTTTGTTTGCTTTGATGCTTTAATGACAAATGCTTCATCTGTTCTTATAACCCTTAGCCAAAGTACTCTGTGGTGGGATCCAGTCAGTTTGTCCCGACTCTCAATGCCATAACTTCAAACCACGACCTACAGTGGCTCGTGCAGCCCTCTGTTTT
Organism: Noturus placidus; assembly: GCA_022414735.1. Lineage (NCBI taxonomy): Eukaryota > Metazoa > Chordata > Actinopteri > Siluriformes > Ictaluridae > Noturus > Noturus placidus. Next base: position 129,226 of record JAFFST010049588.1, read on the forward strand.
TCCAATGCCAGGACCATCTAAGCATCCTCCTCATCACCCGTACCCCATTCCGCCAAGACTTGCATGTGTGAACCCTCAGCCCAGCCAGTCACACCTTTTCCGACCAGGTGTCATCAGGGACTCAGGACAATCCACAAGACGCAGAAATGATGAACATGTAAGTTTTGTTTATCTCCCAATTCTGAGTGAATATTAGTGTGGTTAACCATGAAGGCCATAAATCTCTTAATGCTCTAAAAGACCTCAGTCTCATGGTGCTCTGTTCTTAAATGACTATGATCCATGACCCCCCCCCCCCCTTTCCTCCTCTACAATCTGGAGAAGTTTCTGGCAGAAATATGAGGAATGTAGAAACAGACTATGTGTAATATCCTGTCATGACTCTGAAGGGTGCGCATATGAAATAGCTGTACAAGTGAATTGATGACCCACATAGTGTGGAAAAGGCATGTCATATTCATTTGACCTTCTGTGTGTGTGTGTGTGTGTGTGTGTTTGTTTGTCTATTCTTTGCATTTATGGTTTAATTCATTCTCTGTTTTGGGGTGTGTGAAGTGAAATAATGAGACAGGAAATCATGTGACTCATTGGAGCAAAATCATATGACTCACACCTGAGTCAGTGAGGGGTCTAGATGAGTCATCACAATAAGGGGCAGGAAGAAAGGGCACATGAAATCAAACAAGAACTGAATATTTAAATTAGTCAAAGAGCTGAAATTGGAGAAGGCAGACTGCAAGGATGCTGATGTAAACTATAGGTAACTTTTACACAGCCTCTTCTAGTGGTACCCAACAAATGGAAGTAACCCTGTCCCCTAGATGGCAGTATTACAGTTTGAGCGATGGTGATTACAAGTTGATGTGACTTTTTCAGTTTGAAACTGTGTAAAGTGTTTATTACATTTTGTTCTAAAGTACAAGGTTAAGTACATATATGCGCTACCTATATGAACATCAAGGCCATGTGTTTGGTTTAGATTTTTTTTTAGAAGTTAGATTTTTCTGACATTATTGTTTTGATCTTAGTTATCATCGGAAGAACGCGAACGTCGCAGAATTAGAAGGGAACGAAACAAACTGGCTGCCGCCAAGTGTAGGACTCGTCGCCGTGAACTGACCGACTCACTTCAGAATGTAAGCTGAGCTACATTGATACTTATTCATTTGGCAGATGCTTTTTATCTAAAGTGACTCATAAGTGATGCTACTCATACAACTCACCTTTTTACACTGTCTTAGACCAAATTGTATCATGAAAATCCTTTGTTGCAGGAGACTGACCAGTTGGAAGACAAAAAGTCCCACCTACAGAAAGAGATTGCTGAACTACAGAAGGAAAAAGAGAAGCTTGAAATTGTTTTGGAAGCCCACCGACCCATCTGCAAAGTCCAGGACTCTGATTCCGACTCTGACTCTAGTCCCATTCCTCCTACCCTGAGTGGAATTAAAATTGAGCCAGTAGATTCTGAACTTCCTGGACCCTCTAGAAAATGCCAGATTCCCACCAAACAGGAGAAACCAAAGCCAAAAATCACCATTCCACCTCCATTTTCAACCTCTTCTGGTGGTATGAATCTAGAGTCTGATTCCCTTCACACTCCAATCCTCATTTCTACACCTTCACTGACTCCGTTCACTTCTAGCCTAATCTTCACCTATCCTACTACCTCTCTTGACACCAATGGTCCTACTTCATCACAAGCACTGAGCCTTTCTGCCTCCTCCACGACTCTGCATGGTACATCCCAGCCCTCTCGAAATCTAGAGCCGTGTGGTATTACTCATCGGCGTAGCAGCAGCAGCGGGGACCAGTCAGATCATTCTCTCAACTCACCTACCATCCTGACAATTTAATGTTTTACCGCATGTTTAACCATAACCCTAAGTGCTCTGTGTTTTCACTAATACTAGGTCAGATAAATACAAGTGTATTTGTGTGTACCAAACTTGTGCCTTTAGTGCTGTTTTCTCTTATACTCTCTAAGAAAATAGGGTTCATTAAAACCTTGGACAGTTAAAGGTTCTTGGGCTTCGAAAAGTAGTTCCATTTCGAACGGTCTCTAATGGAGAAACATACTGTTGTTGAGTTCTACAAACAGCATTTAAAGGGTTCCTCCAGTGAGACAAATCCAATAAACCCTCAAATTGGTTCCAGATTTAAGCAGTTTAGCTTTAGCACTCACACTGGGTATTACCTAAGAACAAATCAGAAGTACTGCAAAGCACAATACAGTATTTAGTATATTCTATTAAGAGTACAAACGTTGAAACGTATCTTATGAAAATCATAACTATGAACCATGGTATAAACTACCTTTTTATATATTGAAAAGTATTTACTTCTACTTTATACAAAAATTTTCTTATTAGAAATATTCCTTAACTGACTACATACTGAATAGACATGTAAGCCTATCACTGTGTTTGGATCGACACTACTTTACTATTGTTGACAGATTTTTATAACTTTGTTCTATGAAATCCAAAGCTACAAGTCTAATGTAATTTCTTTTTATGTATTTTTACATGGTACAGTGTATTAAGCTACTTGGTTAAATCATGTCTAGTTTAAAATATTTGGGTATTATGATTTATGTGAAGATCACAAACATTACAAGCCTGAAACATTTTAGTAATAAATCAGCTACACTGATTCATTTGAACTCTTCTACTGATGAATGTCTTGGACAAATATGCACTTAATACAACTTTTCATTACATGCTAGCTGTGTAGTTTTTTTTGTCTTTTTCTAAAGTTATATATAAGAAAGATAAAGTACTTAATATATTGAAATCTACAGTGTATGCATTATTACAGTATATTTGATCCACTATTACGGCTGGTCCATACAATTTAGCAGATGTGTATTTATTTTTCAGAGTAAACTATATGTTTTTTTCGTCACGGAGATTGTAAGTCTTAGCAGTGAAGAAAGGTTTTCATACTGTAAAACATGTAAGAATATAATAAAAAAAAAACACATCAGAATTAGTTTGTGTAATTTTTTTTTGTAATGATTTCCACTGATCAGTCTCAGATGTTTCCAGTTTTTAGTAGACTACCCTGTGGGGCGGCTGTAGCTTAGGTGGTAGAGTGGGTTGTCAACTAATTGTAGGGTTGGCGGTTCGATTCCCGGCCCACGTGACTCCACATGCCGAAGTGTCCTTGGGCAAGACCATCAATCCCAAGTTGCTCCCGATGGAAAGTTAGCACCTTGCATGGTAGCTCTGCTACTGTTGGTGTGCGAATGAGACATAGTGTAAAACGCTTTGGATAAAAGCATTATAAGTACGCCATATTTTATTTTAATGTGTGCCTTAAACAAAAGCACTTTCAGCAATGCTGCTTCTTCCAGAGGTCTATTTTTTCAGCTGACATGCAGATTTCTAGATTTTAGATGCACTCATTTAAATCAAAAAGAAACCATTGATTGAAAATAGAGTACAGAAGAGGCTTAGGGGAAAGAGGAAAGGAGGAGTCAACACTGTTTCCTCTTAGGATGTCCTGATAGCCAACGTAATCAAGTCAAGTGGGTTTTTATTGTCATTCCTCTATATAGCTTGTGCATTCCCTGACTCTCTCACAAATAAATATGTGCCAATGTACATTTTTATATCTAAGTAATTGCTTAACATTTTCAATGTTTATAACAGTGCCAGTGTATTGAATTATTTTTTCAAAAGTGACCTAAATTGCATTCATTCAACTTCAGTAACGATTTTATCCTAGTTGGGGTAGCGGTGGATCCGGAGCCAATCCTGAAATCACCAGGCACAAGGCAGGGGAATTCTCCTGGCTGTAACACCAGTCAATCACAGGGCTAAAGTAAAATTGTATGTTTAAAAACTGTTGAAATATGTCTGCATGTAGTTGGCACGAGAGTTCTGCCTTATAGCTATGATGTTACCAATAAGGTATCTGAGAACAGACCCATCCTTAATCTACAGTCTATGTAACCCTTGTTTCCTCATTTCCTGGGTTATTTATTTATAATTCTAGGTCAATTGTCTCTTAACTCAAACTGAACATGAGAACGAGAAAAGGTTTTCTCGTTCTCATGTTCAGTTTGAGTTAAGAGACAAATGACCTAGAATTATAAATAAATAACCCAGGAAATGAGGAAACAAGGGTTACATAGAATGCACAAGTTTGATGGAGACAAGAGTAATATTTGCAACTACCCAGGGCAAACTGAATAAACATGGTGATCCTGATTTGAACACAGAGTCTTCTGTTAGCTCTTGAATCTAAAGAGTGGCCCTTACTCAAAGCTTGGTGCACGTATGATTGAGATAGTGAAGAGGGGGTTTGTGCTTATTGGCTCAGTGAATGCATGCTCTCAAAGGCCCTCAGTATACTCCATTAGAGAGAATGGTATCCCAAAAATATAACATGCTTCATACTTCTGTCTTTTTGGCCACCAAAATGAACAAACCATTAAAAAACAAGTCAAATCAATAAAACTTTCATTCTGTATGCAATTTGCTTGTTTAGGTGGCTCCCAGCACACAAGAAAGATTATTACACATTCAGGTCTCTCAATCAAGCTCAATCAAGTGTATTTAAAGCTCTCCCACTGACAACAACCATGGCCCAAAGATTACAGCCAAAAAAAAAAATGATGATATAAACAGGGAGAAAAGGCATGAAAGTAATACTGATTTACATCTAACGCAAAATATATAGGGTAAAAGTTAAAGAACATAATTAAACGTAATTATACAATATTATAAATTCACAAACATCATTGTACCCAGTGCAGTTGCTAGTCTGTAAACATAGCATGTTGCTATGTAAAAATCCCATAAAATCAACAATCAAAAACACAAAAAAAAAAAAGGTACAGTGAGTAGTTAGGTAATAAAATGTATGCAAAAACGCATCTGGTGTCCAGTGTAGTAGTCAACAAGATGGTTTAGTGTAACAAATCTTACTAAAGCAACTTTAGTACATCATAATCGTGATAAAGTGTACTAATTCTGAATGTGCGGTTTCAGTACACATTTCACACAGCCAAATAACTGGCAATCAATTCGTTTTAAACCAGAGGTCTTGAGAGACCTTTGAAAATGATTCAGTGCTGTTGTGCAGGACCTCCAAGAAGTCGTTTTATGGCTCTATGAAGTTTAAAAACGTGAATCATTTGGGAAATGTTTCAGCCCTGTTTAGTGCATCATTAAAACATGAGACCCCCTTAAAATATATTTCAGTGCAGTAAAAACCGGTGGTAAATAGCCAGTTGATCGGTTAGTTCCTATGTACAACCACTTTTATAAGAGATTAGTGGGGGCGGAGTCCCAGTGACCTAGTACTACTTTCTTTTCAAAAATGTAATAAACACAATATGACAGAACTAAAGTAAAGCTTAAAACTTTTGCAATCATGCATGTTCTCCAAAGCAAAGTAATATCATTCACATTAATAAAGTCTATCTACATTGTGGGGTAAAATGAATAACAGTCTAAAGGGAAAAGCAAAGAAAAGACTAATGTGGCCTAGATATTTGTCTCGCATAAGCAGTTGAGATGTTTGATGACAACTAAAATCGTAAACTTCTTTGCTCCTTTGGGTTGGCCCATACAACTTCATTCAGGCCCTTCTCTGTCATTCTCTGAGAGGAATAAAGGGATGATGGCTATTATCCTCTCTCTGTCTCTGAACTCTTGCTCAGTCATCAGGTGAGCATACCAGGTGGAGCTGGTCAGGGCTGCCTACACTCCCAGTGCTCGAGCTTCCATCCCCGAGGTCCCGGGCCACCATACATGGCAAGTTGAGCTCAGTCGAGCCCCCTGGGCTTGAATCACTCCTGCTCACACACTCCTCTTCGAGCACTAGACACAGCTCCTTCAGGTCCAGATTCTCCTTGACCAGACCATCCTGCAGACGCTCCAGGTCAGAGAGCTTCTTCAGGTAGCCGCCCAGGTCATCACGCATCACTTTGGCAGCATGGTGGCCAAATAGCTGCCATTCTCGTGCCAGCTTCTTCACCTTCAGCCTGTCATCGTCTAGGAAGCAGCACAAGTCACGCAACTCCTGGTTCTCCTCCTGCAGCCGCTGGTTGATGGCTTTGAGCTCCCTGATTTCAAGCAGATGTCCCTGAAGTTGCTTGTTCACCTCCTTGATTAGGCGTCCGCGCTGTATGAGCGCCGACATCTTCTCTGACTCCTCTCGCCGCAGTCGACTCACCAGCTCTTCTTTAGAGCATGCCAGCAAGTCCTCATCAGACACCTTTGCCAAGTCGTGGCTTAGCATTTCACCATCGCTCCCCATCTTGACAAAACTTTTACTTTGGTATCCTGAAAAAAGTAGACCTGCAGATTTGATTGTCCAGATATATCTATATCTATATCTATATCTCTCTATATAAAAGGGTGCAGTTAGTGATCCCAAACAGTATGTTGCATATTACGGGACAACACAGAAGTGTAGCTGGGATCTCAATGCCTTTGAGTTGATCTGCTCATATTTAAGAGGCACGTGTATCCAAAAATGTCAGTCAGGCTCTTTGTGTATCTCTTCAAGCACACTTCGTTGCTAGGCCTTAAAGTAACGCCGTGGTTTTCCCTCCACGTCCTGCGATCGCTTGATTACTTTAGTGCACAAAATCACAGTGGAACATATTTACTATAGGTTAATTACCTGAACTAAAAGTCGGGGAGAATTGCCCGCCCTATTTCTTTACAATTCGACGGGAGGACGATATGAACGTCGTCTTGATTGCTGTAAACACCGAGATGCTAAGACCATAGAGACAGTGTTACATACTGTGGCGATCTGGTCCTGAGTACTGACATGGAAAACACGATGTGTGGATTAATTGTGCATCTTCTTTCTGTGTGCGGCTGTTTTCAGGCTCACAATGTCCTCCGCGCTCCCTTTCCTTTTCGCCTCGGCGCTTTACTTCGGTCCCGGATTTTCTGTCCGGAAATGTTCTGTCTATAAAATGTTTTTTTTTTTTTTATACCTTTATGGATGAAGCAAACATCAGCCTGAGGATATCTCCACGAGACGTTATAAACATTAAAGAAAACCGCATAGAGAAAATAGAGTATAAAATGTAGGGCAGCCTCGCGGAGCTGGAGCGTGCGGTTTACCAGCAATAAAAAAATAAAAAAAAGATGTTTGATAATCCGAAACCTCCGGGAATAAAGATGCTTAATAATTTCCAGTACAAGTGTATTGTATTCTCCAGTTAGGCCTGTAATATGCAAAAGCCTAGGTGTTTCTTCAGGGATGAGCTTCCCTTTCTCCACTTGGCAAGCATGATTCTGGAGGCTGCTGATGTCAACCCACACTCTCTCTCTCTCTCCCTCTCTCTCTCTCAACCCACACCTCTCTCACTCTCTCTCTCTCCCTCTCTCTCAACCCACACCTCTCTCTCTCTCTCCCCTCTCTCTCTCTCTCTCTCTCTCAACCCACACCTCTCTCTCTCTCTCTCTCTCTCTCTCTCTCTCTATCCCCCCTCCCTCTCTCTCTCTCCCTCCCTATCTCTCTCCCCCTCCCTCTCTCTCACTCTCCCCCCCCCCCCCTCTCTCTCTCTCTCTCTCTCTCTCCCCCTCGCTATCTCTCTCTCTCTCTTCCTCTCTCTCACCCCCCCTCTCTCTCTCCCTCTCTCTCTCAACCCACACCTCTCTCTCTCTCTCTCCCTCTCTCTCAACCCACCTCTCTCTCTCTCTCTCTCTCTCTCTCCCTCTCTCTTTCTCTCTCTCTCTCTCTATCTATCTATCTATCTATCTCTCTCTCTCTCTCTCCCTTTCTCTCTCTTCCTCAACCCACACCCCTCCCCCCTCTCTCTCACTCTCTCTATCTCCCCCTCTCTCTCTCTCAACCCACACCCCCTCTCTCTCCCTTCCTCTCTCTCTCTCTGTCTCTCCCCCCACTCTTCTACTCCCTTCCTTCCTTTTGCTCTTCTTTTACCGTAAGAATGTGTATAGGAGGTAACCCTATACATGTCACACATGACATCATCATTTCACAAAACTCCCATTCTCTTCTCAGTGACCTGAATGTGAAATCTTATTGTTTGCATTAAAAATGAATGGAAATGTGATCCTGTTATCATCTGCTGACGGAACTCAAAAACACTATGCGCTGTTTGTTCACAATTTCCTTTTCAACCCATATACTAGTCCCATGACCTTCTTCTCCTTTTTCCCTTCCACGTGGACAAAGCACAAACACACATACACAGTGACGGAAAGAGTTGCAATTCTGCACTTGTACATTAATCCATGGTATGTGGTCATATCCTTCCGCCCTCCTCTCCAGCACCATTGTTATCTTGGATCCATAACAATGTGGGGTGTTAACCAGGATGAAAAGGGGGCTGAAGCCAGAGGCAGAATGGAAGCAGGCCGGTGAAATCCCTGGGGTGAGGGGTGTCATGCAGCCGACCATTTACACTCTTGTGCTAATTTTGACTGACTGGATGACCAAGAATTGGGAGCATGAGAAGGATTTGTAATTTAAAGAGAATTTAGTTTTTATTCATTTGATCTTAAAGAAAAAAAATTAAATATATTTTATTAATATAGTAACCCAATATTGCAAACTTTATGATACTCTCATGGAAAAAAATTGTATTGTATGTAAATTATAACTTATTATTGAATGTGGTGGGTTGGTTTAACTTATATGGCAACATTGTAACAATGCCAGTTGCTCCAGAATTTCGAGATTTTCTGCAATCACGGAAAGTAATGCAAAATCAAGCAAATGCCTCAATATTCAGAGGACAATGCAGAGGACACTGATTTGGGCCAAGACTCATCATGTGATGTCATCACAACATGCATTCAACCAAAGGCCTCTTTGATTCCTGGGTCGAACATGAGTACAACTAAATGGTCATATTTACCAACAAAAACGAAAGCAATTGAAATGGTGGCAACAGGCAATTTGGTGGCAACAGGCACTGAGGTTTCATTGAGCAGAGTATGGCAAGTACTAAACGTAGAAGGTTTCCATGCCAGAACTCAAAGATGTTCACCACTACTGACCCAAAAGCAAAAGAAAAGGCGGCTCAAAATCATATAAATAAGCCACAGAAGTTTGGGGATTCTGTTCTGTGGAGTGATGAAACAAAACTGTAACTTTTCGGCATGATGGATCAGCAGTATGTCTGGAGGAAGAAGAATGAAGAAAGAACACTCTGTCCACAGTCAAGCATGGTGTTGGCTCAGTGATGCTCTGGAGCTGCTTTGCATCCTCTGGCTTGGTTGCAGTCCTGGAAGATTGTACAGGCCATTACAGTCACCTGAACCTCATAGAAAATCTTTGGTGGGATTTGTGTTGCAGCACACAAACTCAAGAATATTACTGAACTGGGGTAATTGCTCATGAGGAATTGACTAAGATTCCTCAGGATTGCTGCTAGAAGTGAAGCATCTCATTTGCAGCAGGTCATAACAGCAAAAGGGTGCTCTACTTAGTACTAAAGACGCTTGCCATGAAGCGGTTGAATAATTTTCAAACTGGAGAAATCATTGTAAGTTGCATTTTCAGTTGAATTTGTGGAAACCACTTGAAATATTCATTCACAGTAAAATCCCTAGTGTTGAATTAAACGCAGAATGTTCATTTGAGTCCAATGCATTTATATAAACACTATAAGGTGTAAATTCAACACTGATGGTGTTAAATCAACACTGGCGATTTTGCTGTGTTGTGTTTAACTATTTCAATTGCTTTAGTTTGATTTGTTCATTGCAAACAGCTGAAAGCTGTAAATTTTGACAATAAACCTGATTTGCAATGGGGTTTTAATAATTTTGATTGCAACTGTGAGAGGGAGGCCAGTTGTGAGGCACTGAATCTTCACATAGCAGACTGCAAATTGATTTGGTATTGGTAAAGAGGTTTACCTGTGTGGTAGCAAACTTTTCTGGGACACCATTTCTGGGTGTAAACACTATTCTCCCGTTCTAGGTTTTGTCACAACAGTGTATCTGCTGCACCATTGTGGCTCTCAGTGAGAGTAACCATGGGCTGGTCCACATGAGGAATGTTCATGTTGTCAGAACAGAAAAGTATGGGGTGCTCAGTACTGGTAAGAAGAATTTGTGGGCTAAATAGACCACAATCAGTTCTAAGCTGGTTGATGTGTTCTACTCTCACACTGATACTCCACATGCCTCCTCTGCCTCTATGGCACCGTCAGCCATTGACACAGTCATTTGTGGTGACTATCTATCTCCGATTGGGCACGGATTCCACGCACACCCCTTTTATGAGAAACGCCTTGTGATACCAGCGAGTTAGGGCTTGTGCTCTTCTCACTGAGATCTCTGTCTGTGGTATTTGGGGTTTATTCACAGGCCGTGCCTGACTGAGACACGCCTCTGTTTTATGTAAACCCCGCCTGTACGCAAATCCCACACAAATGTTGAGAAGTGCATGAATCTGTAATATGTCTGAGGTCTGAATACCACATGCATCACTTAACTCAAAAATATTCAGTAGAAGGTGCACTCATTAATCATGTTATTAGGTACATATGCCACATAGATGCAATTTATAGAGTCTGTCAGCTACCATCTACCCTGTCCATTAATGATAATGAAAAATAGACCACCAGACCAAAGATGACCAGGTATTATTTGATGGTAAACCATTTAAAAAAGAGCAATAACAGAACATACAGTGGGGGAAATAAGTATCGAACACTTCAACATTTTTTTTCTGTAAATAGATTTCTATTGAGGCTATTCACATGAAATTTTCAAACATCAGTATTAAGTCAAGAAATCTGGAAATATAAAGAATTCACAACATTATAAAGTAGAATGACAGGAAAAAAGTATTGAAAAAAGCAATTCTCCACGGCAGATTAAAGCAAAGAACCCGCTGAAATCCATAAGTAGTTAGAAAGTAATTATACCTCCTATCTGTTCAAGTTAATATCAGCTGGGTTAGTAAATTGATGGTCCATAAAAAGGCTTTTCGTTCCCAAGGTGTCACACAAGAAACATCTCATGATGGGTAAAAGCAAAGAGCTCTCCCAAGACCTTCTTAACCTTATTGTTGTAAAATATATTGATTGAATCAAATACAGATGTATTAAAAAGAACGGGCCAAAATCACACCTGAATTCTGCGGCCGATTAATTTCTTTATACAGGAAGCTTCTTGAAGCTGTCATTACAAACAAAGGCTTCTTCACAAAGTATTAAATAAAGTTCACTTAGCATATTTAATACTTTTTTCCTGTGTCATTCCACTTTATTATACATAACTTTATTTATGGACTTTAATGTTGTGAATTCTTTATATTTACAGATTTCTTGAGTTAATACTGATGTCTGGTGAAAATTTCATGTAAATTGCCTCATTGGAAATTGCTGAAAAGTGAGTACACCCCTCACATTTTTGTAAATATTTGATGATATCTTTTCGTGTGACAACACTGAAGAAATTACACTTTGCTACAATGTAAAGTAGTGAGTGTACAGCTTGTGTACAGTGTAAATCTGCTGTCCCCTCAAAATAACTTAACGCACAGACATTAATGTCTAAACCACTGGCAACAAAAGTGAGTACACCCCTAAGTGAAAATGTCCAAATTGGGCCCAAAGTGTCAATATTTTGTGTGGCCACCATTATTTTCCAGCACTGCCTTAATACTCTTGGGCATGGAGTTCACCAGAGCTTCACAGGTTGCCACTGGAGTCCTCTTCCACTCCTCCATGACGACGTCATAGAGCTGG
>JAFFST010049588.1:140952-153470 GCA_022414735.1 Noturus placidus
CTGCATGAATGCCAACATGTACTGCGACATACTGAAGCAGAGCATGATCAGTATGCAGTATTCCAGCATGATAACGACCCCAAACACACCTCCAAGACGACCACTGCCTTGCTAAAGAGGCTGAGGGTGAAGGTGATGAACTGGTCAAGCATGTCTCCAGACCTAAACCCTATTGAGCATCTGTGAGGCATCCTCAAACGGAAGGTGGAGGAGCACAAGGTCTCCAGCTCTGTGATGTCGTCATGAAGGAGTGGAAGAGAACTCCAGTGGCAACCTGTGAAGCTCTGGTGAACTCCATGCCCAAGACGGCGGCTGTGGCTCAGTCGGTAGAGCGGGTTGCCTGCTAATCGTAAGGTTGGCGGTTCGATGACTCCACATGCCGAAGTGTCCTTGGGCAAGACACTGAACCCTAAGTTGCCCCTGATGGCAAGCTAGCACCTTGCATGGCAGCTCTGCTACCATTGGTGTTGAATGTGCACTTGTAAGTCGCTTTGGATAAAAGCGTCTGCTAAATGAATATATGTAAATGTAAATGTAAACTGCTTACATTAGACTGTAATGCATAAACATATTAGATTAGTTTTGGTGTGTGTGTGAATGGGTGGATGAGACACAGTGTAAAGCGCTTTGGATAAAAGTGCTGTATAAGTTGTACTCACTTAGGGGTGTACTCACTTTTGTTGCCAGCGGTTTAGACATTAATGCCTGTGTGTTGAGTTATTTTGAGGGGACAGCAAATTTACACTGTTACACAAGCTGTACGCTCACTACTTTACATTGTAGCAAAGTGTCATTTCTTCAGTGTTGTCACATGAAAAGATCTCACTTTTGTGAGATACTGTATTTACCAGGGTTCGAGTCCCGCCAGGGCCATGTGTGTGTGCAGAGTTTGCATGTTCTCCCCGTGTGTCAGGGGTTTCCTCCGGGTACTCCGGTTTCCTCCCCCAGTCCGAAGACATGCATGTTAGGCTGATTGGCGTGTCTAAAGTGTCCGTAGTGTGTGAATGTGTATGAATGTGTGTGAGAGTGTGTATGTGATTGCGCCCTGTGATGGACTGGCACCCTGTCCAGGGTGTACCCCGCCTTGTGCCCGATGCTCCCTGGGATAGGCTCCAGGTTCCCCCGTGACCCTGAAAAGGAGTAAGCGGTTGAAGATGGATAGATGGATGGATGGATGTATTTATTGAAAAGAAATGTTCAATACTTATTTACCCCCACAGTATACTAAATATAATAAATAAATATAATTATATAATATATAATTAATATGTATATAATTAAACATTTATGACATATGATACTTTATTATTTATTATATATATAATTTTGCACACCAGCGATTTTTCCTCGCACGAGAGAACGAATCATATTGACCGAAGGCGTGTCCTTTTTCGCTGCCCCGGAAGTGTTCATTTCATCTTTCCCATCAGGTAGCTAAGTGGTTTGTTGTTGTTGAGTGTTTGGAAGATGGTCAACTCATGTCGAGCTGAATTGATGGATTCAGCTATACTGTTAGGCGGTTTATTTTGATGGCTAGTGCTTAATATGTGCTATCAGTGTTCAGGCTTAGGCTGCTCTTCCTACGTTTTCTAGAGTTAGCTAGCTAGCTAGCTAGTTAGTTAGCTAGCAACCGCGGGCTAACGACAGCTACAGTGTAGTGTTTATAGGACTAGCTAGCTCACGCTACATTTCCTAGTAACAAACACACAACCACACTAATATAAACACTTTTGCTGGTGAGGGCACATAACGTTCAAAAAGTATTCATTAAACTCGTCACATTGTAGTTATGTAAGCTTTGGAAACGCAACGGATTTCTTTTATGCTAGCTAAATACATACAGTTTTCAAATCAAGATGTCAGTGGAGCTGGACGTGTTTGTGGGAAACACAACCATCATGGACAAGGAGGTGTACCAGTTATGGCTGAATGGATATACAGGTAGCTGACGTCATTGCCTAGAGACGCATGAGACATATTACTGACTATTTTTAGAGCTGAAGAAACAAAGACTAAAGCTAGAGTAATTTCTATTTTTGATGCAAAAGATAGTAGAGTTTTGTGTCTCTGTTGACACCTGGTACTCATTAAATACTGTAATCATCTGATGTCACCAACAGGTGTGCAAACTTGCTTTAAGTCATTCTACAAGAACGTTGCTGTTTCAGTATAACATAACATAGTTATGGATCCAGTACAGTTCCTGATACCAGAATTCAGTATCAGCAGCAAATAAACACTCCAGATGTTCCATAAACCTAAGTGATGAGAAATTGGCATAAGCTGAATGAAATGTCTCGCCAGTGAACGATGCAGTGAAGGTGAGGATAGAGGGAGGTGTGATGGAAGAATGTGAGGCCAGTCCTGATGTCCTCCTGAGCGACACCATGGACCAGTTCCGAACCTTCCAGATGTGTGAGAGGCTTCTGCAAAATCCAGCTAAACTAGCTAACCAGCTTCTGTTCCAGATACCGCCAGATCGTCAGGCCATGCTGATCGAAAGGTGTGGAGTAGTAAATACCTAATTCGACAAATCATCTGTTTAGTCGTTTCAGTCAACGTTTTGTAACAGTTATTGTCTTTGACGCCTGTCCAGATATTATGCATTTGATGATGCCTTTGCTCGTGAGGTCCTTGGAAAGAAACTCTCCAAAGGGACAAAAAAAGACCTCGATGATGTTAGTGCAAAAACTGGCATTACACTGAAGAGCTGTAGGCGACAGGTGGGTAGAATAGTAAAGCAGCTTGCAAATAAACATGGCAAAGGTTTCGGTGGTACTGTACGCCTTGTTTGTCTCGTAGTTTGACAACTTCAAGCGAGTGTTCAAAGTGGTGGAGGAACTCAAAGGCCCCCTGGTGGAAAACATAAAGCAGCACTTTCTGCTCCCTGACCAGCTAGCAAGGTGAGAAAGAAATACAGTTGCTCATGTTCATGGCCTTTAATGATCTGCTTCTGACTCTCTGATCATTTACTAATATTTTCATTCATGTTTACCAAGGACCAATATATATATATATATATATATATATATATATATATATATATATGTGTGTGTGTGTATGTATGTGTATATAACGCCTACATTAAATATGTTTATAATATATAATATTATATGGTTTATTGATGCACAAAAAGCACTCAATTAAACTACAGTCCTAAATTAATAATAAAAACATTCACTGCACCTTGTGGTTTCTGTTAATCACTGCCTTTAGGCATAGTGTTTTACTTCTGTTTACTTTTAATCATAGTATAAGTGTATATGAAGTCGTTTGGGACACAACTTTAGTATAAACTCTCTGATGCATGTTTTTGGAACAGAAGTAATGTAGTGAGTAAATGTACACTGTGTTGCGCGCAGATCAACTAATCGATAATGAAATTCATTGGCAACGATTTTTTATATATATATATATATATATATATATATATACACAACAAAATTTGTCAGTGATGGTTAGCTGCTCTCGTACTGTATATAATGAGAGGACCCTTCTCTGTCGCTACCATTGTGAGACAAGGGTCTCTGTAGGTCAGAGTAATGGGGAAAAGTATGGGTGTGTGGGAAGACTATTTCAATTGGCCGAGACCGCTGTCGGTAAGTTAAATTGAATTGGTGTGGGGATCATGTATTTTTGTAGGCCAACCCAGAAGTTAGCATCACCCTGGTTCCATCGACAAAAATGGCTTTTGAATTATTGCAGAAAGTAAGCTGTGACCAACAAAAGTTTATGATTTTTACACTTTTGTTCATTAAGACAATCTTCAAAAATGAACACAACTGTTGAGTGTTGAAGCCTGAATAAATCGCCAGAAGGAAAACGCAAACGTTTAGGCTATAACCGAGCTACACCATGGTCACATGACTTCAGTGTCACCACCACGAAGCTTCCGTTAGAATTTCTAGCACTCCCACTTCCGTTAGAATTTCTAAACTCCCAGTTGGGTCTGGAGCTTGAGGATGATTACTGGGGCAGAGTGGTAGATAATATACGGACCACCACGCCCTGTGCTAGACTTAGTTTCATACAATATAAAGTGGTCCATAGAGCTCACCTCTCTAGGAGTAAACTATCTAAAATATATCCCAATGTTCTCGACATGTGTGAAAAATGTAAGCTTTCATCGTGTAACCTGAGTCATATGTTTGCACTCTGTCCCAAACTACAGAACTTTTGGAACTCCTTTTTTAGGACTATGTCCGACATTCTTAGAATCAATTAGGAGGTCTGTCCTCTAATTGCCATCTTTGGTGTTTCATCTCAGTGTCAGCCTCTGAACCTTAGACAAGCTAGTGTTGTGGCCTTTGCATTGTTGCTTGCTCGGTGCAGAATATTGTTGTCTTGGACCTCTCCGCAACCCCCCTCTATATCCGTCTGGCTTAAAGATTTAATGTTCTTTTTGAAGCTGGAAAAAATCAAGTATAACATCAGAGGCAGCGGAGACTCATTTTTGGGAAAATGGCAACAGTTTATTACCTACTTCAAGGATGTACCCACCCTGGAGGTAGATTAAGGAGAGGTGGACGGTCAATACTATCCATCCCCCCCCCTTTTACATTTAATTTCTTTCTTTTCTTATATTCTGTATGGATTTATGAAAATAATACGAAACATATGTAATTGAATCACATGTACATGAATCATAAATAAATGAATCATATGTAAACATTCCTGGTGGGGTGGGAGGGGCTGTTATTGGGGTTAAAAAATATTCATTCTGTATTGATATATTTTGTTGTACTCTGAAAAGTGTATGAGAATCAATAAAAATTATAAATCATAAAAAAAATTTCTAGCACTACAATTTGGAAAAAAAAAAAAAACACTGCAATTGGAAAATACTAAAAATGTATAAATCTCTAAGCTGGAACGTTTGAGTTGGAATAGTTTGCAGGAGTGCGAGTATAAACACATCAAGGCTGTACTGTAGTAGATGAGTTTTCCTATTTGACGTGATGAAGTTTAATGTCCCTGATAACCTCTATTTAGCTACTTGTAAGCAACGTGTAAAAGCTGTGTAAAAAAAAAGTACAAATCACAAGTGTGATATTTCTGGTGTATTTTATGTCCTAGAATAAAAAGTGAAAATATCTTGAGCTTGTGTTAACCACAGACTTTATTTTAGGCATTTAACCAAAACCTCCATCTTTTTGCTTCTGTATTGTTCGGTTCAGTAACCTCCATCTGTATGGTTAATGCTGATCGATCGATTCAGTTCCCAGCAAGAACCTCTTTCCATCAATAAGAGAAACCTTTCAATGCACCCATTACTAAGACCTGCCAAGACCCATGTTTGCCTGGAATGGAAAAAAAACTTGAGAAACTATTGGTGTGGGTTTTTGCATATAAATAATAGTTCCAGCAATCAGTTATCAATCAGTTTTCAAACCGATCAATCAGTCGATCTCTAGTACAGATATCACAATTAATAACACTTTCAACAGTTATGCAATTATATTGGTTTTTCAAAATGTACTTCACAGTCTGAGCTGCATCAGCACTTGTGTGTTTATGTTCATCTGAGAAACAAACCGTTATAACAGACATTGTTGAAATGTTTTGGGATTGTTATTATGAATGAATTTGTAGCTACAGTAATGCATTAAACAAATACAGTTGTACCTTAGCAGAGTTGCTGATTCAGTCCTTTCATTCCTCTCCCTTATTTTCTCTGGACACTGCTGTGAATGCTTTTTACAGGGATTATGCGGCCATTGTGTTCTTTGCCAATAACCGTTTTGAAACCGGGAAGAAGAAGCTTCAGTATCTCACTTTTCAGGACTTTGCCTTCTGTGCTGGGCATCTAATCAACAATTGGACAGTTGGAGCTGTGGGTAAGAGAATTTCAATCAAGTTTAAGTTACTCAAATAAGAAAAAACAAAAAACCCAACAATCAGTAATTGTAAATGATTTGTTGGATTCTAGTTTTTCAATTTAGTTTGCTTCAGCCTGTGATTATTAATAGTTCAGACTCTTAAAACCATTGCTGTTGCTGTAACCTTTCTCTTCTCATTCAACTTCTGCTCTAAGACAACATGGTGGAGGACATGGATGTGGATCTAGACAAAGAATTCCTTCAAGACCTCAAAGATCTCAAAATGTTAATCACAGACAAGGATCTTTTGGACCAACACAAAAGGTATTGGATTGCACCCTGGCATGATTTTCACTGAGGGATGTGGATGAGATTATTGGAATTAATGTGTAAGTGCCAGCATCTTGCTTTGTCATGAAGGCATTTTTTTTGTGTTTAGTCTAGTATGTGTAGCTCTGCGAGGAAAGACCAAAGTCTTCAATGAGATGGAAGCGAATTTTAAGGTACGAGACAGCCCATGTTATTCGTGTATTATATGCTTTAGCAGTATGTCGGTGAAGTAGAATTCTTAAGATAAACTCTTAGTAGTCTGCTGTTATATTTGAAGGATAAAGAGAGTTTCAAGGGTTTTATTTGTAAAAATATCTCCCTCTAGAACCTCTCCAGAGGCCTTGTGAACATTGCTGCAAAATTAACAAACACAAAAGATGTTCGTGATTTCTTCATTGATCTTGTAGAAAAGGTAATATTAATCTCTTCAGCTGTTTTTCTGGAAATGTCAAGTACTCTCGATGCTGACTTGAGACCTTGCTCATGTCTACAGTTTATTGAGCCTTGCAGGTCGGAAAAATGGACATCGACAGACGTCAACCTCTACCTCACCCACTACACAAACTCGGCACACATACTGGACAGTTTCAAGTAAGTGCATCGTCGTGACAACAGGACACGTGTGAGCGACATTTCTTCTCATATCCAGGTCTAACAGTTTTCTCTACTTTTCTTTCTGGTGAAATACAGTACTGTGCAAAGGTCAGGGGTACATTAAAAGAAATTCTGTAATGGCGGCTATGGCTCAGTCGGTAGAGCGGGTTGTCCACTAATCCACTAACCATGGGGTTGGCGGTTCGAATCCCGGCCCGGGTGATCCCATGCCAAAGTGTCCTTGGGCAAGACACTGAACCCTAAGTTGCCCCCAATGGCAAGCTAGAACCTTGCATGCAGCTCTGCTACCATTGGTGTGTGAGTGTGCTCTCATTAGTAAGTCGCTTGTAAATGTAAAATGACATTTCTGTAAAGTTGCTTTGAGACAATGTCCATTGTAAAAAGCGCTATACAAATTGATTAATTATTATTATTCTTATAATGCAATGACATTTTCAAAAATAACGAAACGGTTGCAAAATTACAGAAAGTTGCGCGAACATTAAAAACAGTAAAACTGCATCAGTTCTCCGCTGTGCAGTTTTAGAAGGAAGGAAATGGTATGGTAGGTTGTGCTCCAAGTGTTTTGGAGAACATTTACAGATCTTCTGCTCTGTTTGGTTCTCCCTTGTTTCAGTCAGACTTGATGATGGTTTTATCTGACAAGTGGTATTTTACTTATTAAGTTACTTTTTTCAACATTAACCCAATCTCTGTAATATTCATTGAAAAAAAAATCTAAATGCTCTTTTATACTGACAAATAAAATTGACGAAAGCAAAAATGTTGTGTGTAGGACGTTTGCACAGTAATTTTACACTGTTCTACCAGTGGAGGTCACTGTGCCTCATATGATTTGAATTGAATATAGTTACCTTCTTTCTGGCCTAGTCATTTATACACTCTGACCACTGTAGAATGTGTATTTGTGTTTACATGACACCTACCAATATAGTTAGCCATGTGAATTAGGTAGTTCTCATATGAGTTATTGTGTGGTTGTACAGTTACAAATACATAAATATGTCATGCTATTTGGTTTACTATAATGTTGTTTCATTTTTATGCCCCTCTGTCTCACTCTTTCTCTTTTTCTCATTCTCAGGCACCAGACTGTCTGGACTAGGTATATGGGAGTTATTAAAAGCTGCATCATCAGAATGTATCATGAATGAAGAATAACAGTTCTTTGTTGTTTCTTTCTCTCCTCTTCACCCTTAATCAAAACCGTTCTGGACTCATCCCAACCCAGTTTGCAGTCTGACCCTGTCTTTCTTTAAATCCCCATGTTCATCATTTTCCTCCTATAATCCTTACCCAAATATCTCCAACAGCTGGCCATCTCCTGGACTCCCTCTTCCCCCTTCCCTTTATCCTCTGTGCATTTCTTCACCCATTGGCCAATGTCAATCCCAGGATGACTTGTAAATAAACAGAGTATTCTATCAGTCCTTCCTACACTGTTTCCTCACTGACTTTACTATATATGGCCCAAACATGGCTATTTAAACGGTCCTATCTGCTAATATTAAGTTTAATAAATAATACTGTCAGATTATTCTAAAATTCTACCATTAGAATAAGATTGAATCACACTGGATTTGAAGATTGATATATATACCATGTGGTTTGTCTTTTGAACAGTTGAATCAATAAGTGGGAGATGTCGAAGCCTGGTGTGTGAGATGGGTGTCGTGTGTGTGTGTGGCCTTTTGAGAGGGTGGACAAGCAGTAGGGGGGCACAATTTGTCAAGCTTTTAGGGGGGTACATATGGTGTATGGGTGTTCAATGTTGTCACAGACTGCAGGCACAGGCCAGAATATTTCTGCTTTTTCCGATGGATGAAAGCTGATTTTTTTAATACCTATATTATATTATAATTTTTTTTTTTTATAAACGTAATTAAAGAATAAAAAGAAAAGCACTGACCTGGATAGATACATCAGTGTGTCCTTGTTGAATCCATGTTGAAATGCCATAGTCTAATATCTGCGATAGGTTTTGTGTTAGTACGCTGTGTGTGAGAAAGTAGGTTATATGCCTATAACAGTATTAATGAAGTAAAGGTGTAATCTGTGTCGCTATAAACTGCATGACATTTAAACATTTTTCTTCATATCATCAGTAAGGACCTCCAGTTTAAATATTTGGACAGAACGAAAAAAAGGATGTTTTTTCAGACGTGCAAAAGAGTATTCCTCTGCACCCCCCCCTCTTGCTCTCTCTCTTTCTCTCTTCTTCCTCCTCTTCTTCTTATTCTCGTCTCGCTAATTTTTGACCACATTCCAACAGCCTCTCTTACATGCTATAAATATCTGGAGTATGAAAGGGAGCGAGTCGAGTGAGCAGTGGAGTGGAGTGAAAAAGATGGGTGAGATGAAGGTTGAATTGAGGTGGGAGGGGGGAAAAATGGAGAGAAAGTTGCAAGCTGTGGGGGGTGAGTTTAAATGAAACCAGGTGCGTTACAGCCCTAATGTGCATGTGTGCGACTGTGTGAATCTATGCACTGTTGTTCTCCCGGCAAATCGGACAGTTTTGGAATTTGGGCCGCAGACCAGGAATTTTCATCCTGGGGGGTGAGGCGGGGGTGTCCGGGGGGCGGAGGATGGCTGCACAGGGGGCCTAGAGGGGGGGTCAGAATGGGCTGTCCCTCTTTTTCTTGTGAACACGCTCACACTCCAGCTGTCTGTCTCCACACTCCCTCACTCTCACACTAAAGAATCAGTACAAGGCAGTAGAAGGCGGCGAAGGGCCAGAGAGGATCAACAAGAGTGCAAAAGAGGCCGGAAGAGAAGAGGAGTGTAGAGGAAAATCCAGAGACACGCTCTAAAAGCGGAATCTGAGCCCACAACCAGAAGAAAGTTATCGAAGGAAAAAAAACCCCCCGAAAGAACAGTGTCCTGTAAGTATGCATGTGTTGTATTTAAAATAAAGTATGTATCTGAAAAGTAAGGACAATAAAATGATGCCGTTCCATACGGAATATCTGATTATACCATGAACTGATATCAATGCAGCTGAAAAAAATGCTGATGTGGTCATCAAAATGAAGTGAAGGCCATGAGGAGGAGAGTGCAAGCAGACAATGAGACAGGAAGAGAATGTATGAGTGTGTGTGTGTAAGACAGAAAAAGAGGGTGAGAGCGACAGTTTTTAATCATTCCCAGGCTCTTTAAAGGTCTTTGTACGTCATACTTGCTCTTCTGATCTTCTGATATCAGGCTTGAATGCTTTGTTATACTTTTGTTCAGCCACAAAAAAAAAAGATTAAGCAGCATTGAATACAATCACCTTCCAACCTCTATAACAATGCCATTTATAAATCTTTAGCTAGTCTCCAGAGATGCACCAGACAGTAGTGATTATTCCTTTAGTGTCTGTTACCCAACCATCAGCATATTGTTACACATCATGCGTCACGTACGTAGTATTGCAAAACTTTCCAAACCATTTTCCAGCTACTATTTCACAACTAGTCTAAATGTCACTTCTTGTCTGATCCCCATTCAGACAAGTGGGGTGCACTGGCTTTGGCTTTTAAGAGTAGATTTAATATATGAGAGCAGTGTGTGTGTGTGTGTGCTTCTTGTTTCAGAGCAGTTTTAGTCTCATTGTATTAAATAGACGACTCTTGGGTTCCTTGAAGTTTTGGGCATACAGAAAATCCCTGAAGTACTTAGTGGTGTGAACATTTGTGCCTACAAAAACATTTTGGCCCCCTGAAGAAACACAGGTGCCATAACAAGAAGAGAAAACACACACAATTAAATACCCATGTGACGTCACAGCTGGGAACAGTAGCCTACTATACTAACACAAGCTACTTCTATAGTGCAAAGAACTTCATGCAATTTATTTATGCTTTTTTGGTAATTACTGACATTTGCCTGCATTATTTTATATGGCTTGGTGCTGACTCGAGCATTTATTCAAAGGAAGAGAAGCATGCTGTGCCTTGCGGCTCAGTGTCACTGCAGACACTGTAAATGTTTGTGCTCTGCATTTTCTTTATTTATATATATTAAAAAAACATCCTCATGTTTCACTTATAAACTAATCTCATATGTTTATGCATTACAGTCTAATGTAAGCAGTTTACAATATTACCTGAGAAACAAGTAACATGTCTCCTCGACCAGAGTCATGTATTTATATTAAAAGTCATGGCAGACTTCACACATGTTCCTATGTGCTGAAAAAAGTTTAAACACACTACTGTGGTTTACACTGGTCGGTGGTGTTCCAGTCAATTATTGCACCATTTGGTCTGAGGAGGCCATGTCCAACATGTCCACAGTGAGATTTTTTTTTTCGAGCAATTTGACAGAATGTCCGCTTCATGGGCAGCTGAGCAGAGCAGAACAGAGTACAGACATATCACGGGTCAGGCTGATGTGATTCTGATTGCAAAAGGTAGAGAGGTGTAGGAAGAAATATTTTGTCTCTACACATGTGGTCCGCAAATGTGTACCAATGATGGCAGGTTTTTAAGAGTCATTCTGATTGGTACAGGTTAGTGAAGAGGAACTTCTGAGGACTTCTTGGTCCTAGAGGCTGACTCTATATGCACAACGTTTTCAACTTTTTATTTGCTATTATGCACCAGATACACCATTTCAGTTTTAGATTTCATAAGTATGAATGAAATAAACTAAATAATATCAATATTTCTTCACTGAGAACAGAAGGTATTATATAGGTCTTGGAAAGTGCCATCCAAGGTAGGCCTACTTTCCCTTTGCAGTGAACTTCAAGGGGCTTTCCTGAGGATGCAATAGTCTGGGAAAACTCCGCCACAGTCCGGTTGACCCGAGTCGAGAGCTGTGCCCACATCCTCACCAGTGGCATTCCAGGAAACCGAGGGATACTTGGCGCGCCACGATAGTCAAAAATTGCCCTTACCACCAAACAGACTCTGACCAGTGTCCGACATGCTTCTGCTCTGCTCTTAGGTTGCTATAATGGCAGATTCGGGATTTTCTTAAACTATATGCTAGAGAGAGAGAGAGAGAAAGAATACATACCTAGTAGCATTTGGATGAATAAGGCTAGTAACTGGTGTGTGGCAACAGCCATACCAGTTAACAAATATAGAGGCATGGAAATAATGCTAAAAATTAATATAAATATAGTTATTTTTAAAAGAGTCTTATATGACTTTCCATAGGAATTTGTGTCACAGAGTGCAAACTTGATGGTTCATAAATTGGCCCATCTTCCACATACAGGTGTGCATTAGAAGGAATGTTTAACCTTGGAAACATAGTATTAACATGGGCTGTGCTTAAACTGTGTGTCACACTGCAATCACGACTTGAGAAATCACAGTCTGTCAGAGGCACAAAGGTAAAAACGTAATTCTATCACAAATCGTATTTGCTGCTGCATTCAGTCTTTAATAAGATTTGTTCGAGTCTGAGGTTTCCTTATGTGTACTGTTAAGTTATGACGAATAACATTGTGTGGTCTGGGCCAAAGCAAAGCAATCTCATTTGGAGGTGATGTAACAAAATCAGAATGTGTGTTTGCTTGTGGATGTTGCCCTGTGGCTAGCTGTTTATCACTTTGTGTCAATGTGACTATACAGTAAGGGAAAAAAAGTATTTGATCCCCTGCTGATTTTGTATGTTTGCCCAATAACAAAAAAAAAAAAGATCAGTCTATAATTTTAATGGTAGGTTTATTTGAACAGTGAGAGACAGAATAACAACAAAAAATCCAGAAAAACGCATGTTAAAAATGTTATAAATTGATTTGCATTTTAATGAGGGGAA